>UZAN01055134.1:4078-14805 GCA_900618425.1 Echinostoma caproni | reverse complement strand
TTTCGTTTTTTTTTATTTTTGGCATTATAGACAGGAGGTGATGCATTCACGCCACTGACTTCGATTCGATGCCATATCCCGCAGTGTCTCCAGCCAAAGACGGTTTAAATCTTTGGGGCCCCAGCTGGGGAGCCGAGAAACCCCAACGGAAGCCAGAGCCGAGCACAATCTCTTTAACCCTCTGCGCCACGTCATAGCCTGCCCACCTCATTGTTTCTTCCAGCCTGGACCGATGTCTACGAGTAGTGCACGGTGTGGCAGACGGTGCTCAGGCATTCGTAGGACATGCCCTAGTCACCTAAGACGATGCTGTGAAATTAATTTGCCCAAAGGAAGACTATCTGATCCTAGCACCCGTCGTCTGACTTCATCGTTGTTCACGCGATGCTCCCACCATACGTGGGCGATGTTGCGCAGACAACGGTCGTCGAATACTGGTAGTCGCTGGATGTAATCTGCTCGGAGAGGCCATGTCTTGCAGCCATAGAGCAACGCGGTGCGTACCGTTGCGCAATACACACGCACTTTCAGTGAAAGGGATATATCGCGCCGGTGCCAGAGATGCCGCAGATTAGTAAACGCTAATATAGCTTTGATCACGCGTTGAGAGATCTCCTCACCCNGGTGCGTACCGTTGCGCAATACACACGCACTTTCAGTGAAAGGGATATATCGCGCCGGTGCCAGAGATGCCACAGATTAGCAAACGCTAATACAGCTTAATAATAATAATAATAATAATAATAATAATAATATTGCTTCCGGCTGGAAATCTCAACTTTATAGTTCTGTATAAAAGTTTTTTCAATGCAATCCACATATGACTCGCTGCTTGGAAATGATTATGTTTTTGTGAGTTAAAACTTCCCGCCTTCAACAGAATGGACTTGATAGCATTTGGAGCAGGCAAATTTCATCAGAAATACCTGAAGAACCTCAGTAACCTGTAAACCTATCTAGAAACCCACCAGTTGATTTATAGTTGCCGTTGCGCATCAATTATATGTATCCGGTAGTCTCCCCGGTCAAAGTCCAAATTGACTTATATCCCCCCTCAGAAATTTTCTTTGGAGATCTTATCAAATCATTCGGAAACTGCTTATTGTACGGCACAGGTCAACTTGCTTCATAGGTCCTATATAATGTCGAAAAGGAGTAATTTAGCCATTCATTATAGTAGTCTAGCCAATATTCCTGATTTGTACCCCGGGTTCCTCGTCTCCTCATCCTCTTTTATTGTACTAGTCAGAAAATGAGCGTGGGCCAGAGCACATTTCGAAATCATTCCGGTTTTTGCACTTCTCTCAAACTATCTTTTTCACAACCTCACGGTCCAAAGTCCACGATCTTGTTCAGTGCAATCTTATATGAGCGAACGAGATCCATTCTCTGGTCAAACGAACGAGACTCACTTCGACAAAGCATGAATCGATATGCACTCACACTGAACTAATTCAATGGTTTTTAATCACGTGTCTCTTATAAACCTTGACCATTGTACGTCTATCGCACAAGCTCAAGTTATGGTATGGGGTCACCTGTCAAACGACGATATCAAAGTCTCTAATGTCTTCGATAACTGTACAACTTTGAAACCTTTTCATTTGTGCATGGACATGGACGGATAATCAAAGTTTATAAAATTACACTCACATTACAATACAGTTTTCATTTAATGTCTGAAAATACCCATCAGAGCATTTAGAACAAACAATTGGACGAAACAACCGTTTGGCATTAATTCATGTCCAAGCCGTTTACAGATGAAATAGATAACACTAGAAAACAGGTCATACAGTTAAACACAACACCAACCATGGTTAAGAAGATGTCCCAGTCAAACTGCTTCTGTTATCTCATTGTTTTAAATAGCTTACTGACTCAGGTTGACTGGACGGTGGAAACAATTAAACTTGATCGATCACAAAACGTAGAATTTGGAGTGACTGGACGAAACGCTCTTGGGAGCAGAGATCAATTTTCCTATCCCGACGGGCCCTTGCTATTGCTAGAGTGGACGTTGTACTTTGTGTGGGGACATGATAAACAAATTTGAAAGCGACGTCTGGATTTATTTTATGTCCGGTGTCAGCTAAGTGCGCTAGAATTGAGCTGTTTATTGATCCGGTTTGAAAGACCAAACAGAAAAGAGCATTTAGCCACCGTGAAGGAATTACTGATTAAACAAGATGTCATATTGAGCAGATCAGACAAAGAAAGCGGAATAGTTGTGATGAACAAACGCGAGGAAGCGGAGCTTTCAAAATTCAGCCCAGTGTTCCAGAGGATAATTGATCAACATTTATGTCACACAGGATTTATTCGTTTGAATCAAATTTATTTTATCTTCCGGGAATCTTTGAAAACTCTAAAACCCTGTGTGTCAGTTCAGGCGCCAAGTTAAAAATAGGTACAAAAAACGCAAACAGTCAAGGTCAGGTTTGTTCACTAAGCACCGAGCAGATTGGCAATTGGCTTTACGCAATACAAAACCCCTAACAATGTCTATCCTTTCTATCTGCTCACCAAACATGCGCTCTCGATTTGGAAAATGACCTTGATGTAAGTCAACAAAAGATAATCTTCAGTTACAGCTTAGGTCACATCTCATGTATTTTGGTTGAATGTAAACCCCATCTTCTTAGCTAATATCGTTCTATCGTAGCATTAAGTTTTACATCGCACCCTCCGTTACAATTTCTGATGTACGAGCTTCTGCTGATTTTAAATAAGCTAATCTCTTCACAATCTTCGCCACAAAGGAAACGCGCAGCTCAAACTTATGATTTCGAACGACCCTAACCAATTTACTACTCGAATACTATCCACGCTGGTACTCTCCAATCATTGTACCACTAATGTTTTTTTCATAAGCTTACTCAAAACACTTCATGGTACACTGACCCGTACATCCAGCCGGAAGGTTTTTCACAGGCATTTCGCAGCGCTGGTAGAAACGGTCTCTCGTACAGATTTTGATCATTTCTATAACCTAAGTGTCTCGGTCGAGTGCGAACACCGCACGAGCTATTTGAACCTCTGCTGCCCCATGACCCCTATATGCACCAGCCCCGACAGATTTTCTTACCCCAGAAGAATGAAAGAACGGGTATACAATTCGCTTATCTTAGACCGTTAACCTTGTGCACTTGGTAAATTCAGCTTTGCAATCCCTAGACAGGTATGCACAGTATTTCGTGTGTTTCCTCGATCACATTAATCCATTTAATTTTGTCAACAGGGTCAGGCTTTTGTTTCTCCTCCAGGGTGCTGGATTGTCCATTACTACTCTGTCTCTACTCCAAAAACACACTTCACGAAATTTCTTCTTGAATCGCTGCTGGTAAAGTCAGGTGCTCCAGGGAGAAATACTGTACATTTTTCTTTTCCCTTTTTATATTCGAGACCTAAGTACTGACCTAGATGATTTTCTTCCCATGTACATTGATGACGTCTCCATGGGTCCTCAACTCCAAGATGATTTCAGTTTCACACAGCTTCAAACCAATTTATCTGCCTTAAACTTATGATCTTCGTACTCCATATTATATAATAAAGCCTCTAAGCATAGGGATCTCATCTTCTCACAATCCAAAGAAGAACGGCCACATTCTTTTGAAAGAAATTGCTCTGTACTCTGTCTTGACAACCAGTCTGTTCCCGTAGTGTGTTCTCGACGATACCTCGGTTTTACTGTCTGACAAGATCTCACCAGGACTTCATATTTCAACTCCACTTTTAAAAAGATTCGACGAATGTGTTTCTTTATTTTTCTCTGGCGATCTTTAAAACTATCACCGTGTTTCCTCATCTGTTTTGTATATTCTTTTGTTGTCACTCAGTTTATTTACTGCTTCCCAGTTTTGGTTCCCGATCTTAGGGTTGAGGACTACGCAATTCTACGCCAGTCTGTCAAAACTATTTCACGCGCAAGCGGTATTTCCCATTTACACTTGCTTAACTTTATCATCCACGAACATTTTACCTCTTGTGAAAACTTCTGCAACAATATTTTAGCAGATACTACTTACTCACCCATAACACCTAACTTAAATAACTTGTATCTACTTACGTAACCAGATGTCACCAATAACTTGTGTATACGCGTACCACTGCCTACCGTTTTTCCCTCATCCCATATGTTGTGAGATTTTTGGCACAGAAAGTGTCCGTCAGAGATAACATATTAAAGTCCTTGTGAAATGATATCCATTTCCACATTTTACGCCACCTTCCTCCTGAATGTATGACGCTACATTATACTTTTTCTCTGTGACTTCATGTGATAATCAATGACCCTGGTGTACAGAAGTAGATGCGCATTCTTGTATTTACCATACTGAACACAGCAACTCGCTCCAAAAGGTCTTGTTCATTTTTTTACTGTGGAAAGCAACCGCGTCCTTTTGCGTACTGCTCACAAATGCGAGTAGTACCTCACAACAAAAGGAGATGAAAATCCATCCATTAAGACAAAAGAAGCAATTTGTGACTTTCCTTGATTACATTGACAATCCTACTGCGATTATGAGTGACGAAGCCAAATGTAGCTATAATTCTGATGAGAATGACTGTACGTAACAAACTAAGAGCCAAATAACCATCACCCTGAAACAAATTTATTATGAACCATACTAATGAGCATATAAGGCAGACCGGATCTACATTTCTCAGGATGTATGTGTTAAGTTAGAATTTCACACAGAGTAGTCTCGGACCCGTAGTCCGCTAGCAAAGTAGAACAACAGTGCGCAGGTCAGGATAGATTTATTATGATCGGTCACAATCAAGCGTATGTTCAACAAGGGAGCAATAGAACTAACAACCAATCAGGATCGGGTCCATGTCGGCTGGCTGTATCGGCATAGGCAAGTGCGTGAGATTGATCAGTCTGAGTAGATATCAATCGATAACGCCTGTGGCATGAGCAAATTATTGATGCGCAGACTGGCAGAACGTACGCACTTAAGCCGCAGGCACGTATACAACATCTCCCCCCAATCTAGCTTTGATCATTGCCCGGGAACGAAACAGTCAATTGGTTTTGGTGAACGTGCGGGCTTGCGAACAGCAATCGGATCATCACAACCGGACAGGGCTTGTGTAGTGTCACTGTTTGTTTCTTCGTGATTTTCCAAACTCTCATTTACATCTTCAACAGTGACCCTATAGACCAGGCGCGAACGCACATGATCCGTATGCCGACGGACCGTCTTTTCATCGCCAAGTTCTATGACAGTTTCCGTTCCAGACTGGTTGAGCGATGTACCGGAAACCCAAAGGCGCTCGTGGGGCAATTTCGTATAAAATTTAGCATCAAGTTCCTTTTCCTCCGAGGATCCGATTAGTTTACTTTTTTGCATGCGATACATGTGTCGTTGCATCGACTCACGTGGGTCAGGGAAAATTAGGTTTAGTCGTGTCCTCACTCGCCACCCCAACATCACCTCTCCCGGAGTTTCATTGATGGATTCGTCCGGTATGCAAACAGAAATCTGCCCAAATTGGTCGCTGCTTGCGCAATTTATGCTTAACTGTTTGGACGGCTCTCTCGGCTAAGCCATTGGATGATGGGTGATAGGGTGCTGATGTGATATGATGGACACCGTTACTTTTCAGAAAACCCTCGAATGCCGCGCTGGTAAACTGGGGGCCATTATCTGTGCATATTGTTTTAGGCACCCCGTATTTGACGAAGATCGAAAGCACTTTGTTGATGGTGCACTCGGAGGTGAAGTGGGTACAATATGGACGTCAATCCATTTTGAGTAGGCGTCTATCATAAGTGACAACATCTTCCCCTCATCGGGCCCGAACTAATCCGCATGCACGCGCTGCCAGGGACCATCCGATGGTACCCACGGGTGTATTGGTCTTGTTGGTACATTATTTTGGTGTTGTTAGCAGTAGTCACAACAACGCACCAATTGCTCGATGTTCTGGTCCAGCTGAGGCCATCAAACGTACGATTTCGCAAGGGCCTCCATTCGTACTACACTTGGGTGGGCGTCGTGTAGTTCTTTCAGCAATTTGTTCCTAACTGATTTTGGGGCAATTATGCGAGAACCTCTGAATATGCATCCGTCATGCAGACTCAGTTCAGAACGACAATTAAAGTAAGGATTTTTCTTGGCCAACCGTGCAACATCATCCGTTTAACTTGGGCCAATACCGGGTTCCTGTCCGTTTCGTGGTTGTCCTCGATGGTTGATGTTGGAGAGTTATCCAAGCGCTACAGTAAGTGCACAAACTCTACTGGTACTTCGTTCAGCTCGTCAGTTGTGGTACGGAGTGGCAAACGGCTCAAGTAATCAGCAACTAGATTCTTCTGACCGCGGATATAGCGAATTCGGTAGTTGTAGGCAGAGAGCAGGATCGCGAATCGCACCATTCTGGGTGCGTTCGGTTGTTCTTTTCCTCTATTCTCGCCTAATAAAAACAGCAACGGTTTATGGTCGGTATATATTGCAAAAACGTTACCCCAAAGGTATTGGTGAAATCTTTTGATACCGAATATGACGGCCGGTGCTTCCTCATCGAGTTGGGAGTAGTTCTTTTCCTCCCCCTGGAAGGTGCGTGACGCAAAGACTATCGGGCGGAGTCTGCATGCCCGAGTACGGCGCCTAATCCAAATGAGTGCCCTCATCAACGCACGAAATGCCGGAATTGCGGTAAAATCGGTCACTTGGCAGGCACATATGCAACAGTATGGATTTTCCAAAATTCACAAACCGGAAACTCCCATGTGTCCCATATTATCGATGACTAACTCGCCTCATCACAATGCTCCACGCTGGCTATTTGGACTGCTGGACCCAGTCAGACAGCATATGGTCATGCACAGTCTGAGAGACACATTTGTTTTCATACATTGGATATAGAATGCTGATCTAAAGGATAAAACAATTTGCTTACTAGACTGGGAGTCTTTGTTCATAAATGTACCACTAGAAGAAAATAACCTTATTATTGGTTTACCACCGCACGGTTTGTGCGAACTCCTACTTCGTTGCACACTCAATGTCCCGGTCTTACCTAATCAAACCCTTTATAGACTTTGATTTTACTTCGCAAGAGCAACAACACGCAACATGACAGGAGAGGTTGAATTCAACTATTCAACTATTCAACTACTCTCGTGAAAGATCGACCAGAACAACGACAAGGGTTGAGGCATAAACTAAGCAAAATCAATACGAAGGTCAAAGGTCACCGGACAGAGGGATGGGTTGTGACGACACATATTGATTGGGATCACGGAATAAAAACGTCAATGAATAAACGCCTGGTTACGATTGTTACAATCAAGGGCTCCTCAAATATTTTAACTCCATCTTATTTCCAGAAAATAACTGTGATTTGGTTGTTGAAAATCAGATCAGTTAAAGTCAAGCAATGCTCTACGCATCCTAATTTGTGAATTTTTAGCGTAAATCACAAGTTACACTGAACCAATCATATGAAAAGCGGATTGGTAGGTTATTAATGATGAGTATGTGGCTCACTGAGATGCGCATCAAATAAGCATCATTATCATCGTATTTTGCACGTGTTTGTGTCCAGACTGTGTGCCAAAAAATAAAGGCACAATGATCTATATAAAAAGAAAAACGTTGCATGAGTTATTCTTGCACGGAATAAGTTTGGGTTGTCTAGGCCGAAGTAAGTCAAAGTTTTTGTCAGGGAGAGGGAGAGTCTTTAACTAGTCAAAGTCTGACCCATAAGGCTGCGATTTGCCATATGATAGAATTACGATCCACTGGATGCACGAGTTCAGTTCGTAAGGCCTTGCCTCCTGTGGGCGAGATCAAGCATCCAAAGTGCATACAAAGTGCCTCAATGTTCAATCGAGGCGTTGATCGCTATCACAATAATGACAGTGTGTGCTACGCACGCCTCTCCTTGATTGTTTTGGAAACAAGGATTTTAGATAATTCCCTTAGGTGGACCCGGTTTAGTCCTGAATGTTTACTTCTCTTCCTCTCACCTTAGTGAAAAACACCTCGGCTACTGAATGCAGTGGGCAGAGCCTCCTCAGCAGAGGCTATTTGAGACGCTTGGTGGTAAAAGGGCTTTTCGCGTGGTGCAGCAGAAGGATAATCAGCGCAAAACACCCATCCCAGATCAAACTAAGGCTTTCAGAGCCCCAAATTAAGTTTTCGTGCCGTTACATAATATTAGGATGCTCGGCCGGCGAGAATTTTGAATTGGGAATGGGCACGGGAATTACAGACAACTTTGAAGAGTTCGTTGTGTATAAACAGTGGTTAGCATTAGTAAAAGAGCCTTGTTAAACCGGTCCCATGTATCAGAATGTTTGCAAACAATGAAATCAACAAGATCATCAAAAGGAACGTTAGAGGATATGGATAGGAATTCGAAGAATCGCAGAAACAATTAATTTTTTTAACTTGTAAACCTTGGGAAAATGATTGTGAGCATTACACTGACTAAGTAGAATTCACAGGATGACAAATTTACGCATTCGGCATTCAAAAACATTAAGTTTTATAAGTAGGTAAGTGTTAAAAGAACAACTTGCAAACTTTTATAAAGTCGCTTTCACCGTGCATTGTTAGGTAAATTACTGTTTAACGTTTTAAAGATGTGGTTTTAGGCGATTGATTGAACACAAGCAGTGAGATGCGAACGATTATGAAAAACTGATTCGTCTAAAAAACTAGATTAGGGATTGCAGTGAATGTATTTGCACTTTTGAGCAGGAAACGGGATGAAGAGGAGTTACAAATGTTAGATGAACATTTTTGAAGAGAACCGAACGAGGTGGGCTCGATATATGGATATCCAATAACGGTGTCATCTGTATAATTGCAACATTGGAATCACTGTAAGAGAATGATCTTTTGTCTACTGCGGACAAAAAAACATACAAGCTTTGATGAGGGAGCCGGGAAATGTTTGAAAACAAATGTAATTTGGGTTCGGTTTGTGAAGTATTACTGCCAAATATTCAAGATATCTGGCCGAAAGCCACGTTCAAGGAGGAGATGCAGTTGGTTGCCTGACTCAACGCATCAAAAGAGTTTGCGTCATCGAGGAAGATCGAGCTTAAGACTTGGAGACCATTGTCCGGAGCAGTTGTAATGGGGTGCAAAAAAACAAATGACAGCCTAGATTGTCGTTAACGAGAACTCATAAGCAGAGTGAAAATGATTATTGTTAGTAATACTGACATTCCTTTGGGTAGCCCGTATTTTCCTCCTACCATCATTTACAAATTATCTCTTGTATGCAGAATGTCCCGTAAAATCTACCATTGATTCAGATGTGATGATGATGTCGTTTACTTCCTTTTTTATTTACTGAATATCCAAATGTACAGTCAACTTTCAGGAAGGAGGTCGTGGCCATACAAAGGCTACCTGGAACAGTACAGAAATAGGGAAAATAGGCGGCGGTGGAGCGGTCCGAACCCGGGAATCCCAGGTCACACTTTGGTGACCTAATCACTTGGCCACCACATCGTGGAGAAGTGAATATGCGAGGGGAAGAAATAATGTTTGGCATTTGTGTGCATGATAAGTTTCCTTCTACAAGTTTTCAATAGAATAATCAAAGTGACGGTAGTTTTATCAAATTCCTTCCAAGTTCCAGTTTTTTTCTCTCCTGGATTATGAGTAATCCCTTTAGGAATTAAGTTCACAAATATTTAGAAAGGCAAAAAAACATTCAACCAGAAATCGCCTGACCACCGACTGAAACTTCTCCTTCTGTTGTTGTTGTTACGCATGATTGATCTTGAGCACATCTCAATGCGGAATACGTATATTCTTTTAAAATTAACACCATACCTAATCCCCCCACCACCAAGAAAGAACTGTACAAATTATTACATTTTAAAGTAATTTTTGACATTCTCCTAAAATTTCAGAAACTGAACATGACTTGATTACGTTATTGAACGATAAAGTAACAGTAAATTCCTATCGGTACTCTAAATGTGGTCATACCCATCACCAACAATCGTCACCGAAGTCTTCTTGCCATGATTCACACACACACACACACACACACACACACACACACACACACACAACACACGTCGGCAAACAAAGTGTAGCCCAATCACGTGATCCTGTTATATAACTGTTTCGACCAATTGAAATGGTTATTTCCGTCTCTGATCAGATCTCATCAATCTAACCGCTTCATCCAGTCGTGTATTCTGGCAGAAACTTGTACGGATAGATGCAGGTCATCGTCGAATGATCACACACATACACACACATTCTGCGCGCTTTTATTTGCCGAATGTAAATAAGTGTTACCCGAACCCCATTGTTTATACGGCCTCGACTCGTCCAATTTTTCCACAGATTGCTATGGGTGTTCGGCATGGAGACTGTATTTGTATTTTATGGTGATTTTATATTTGATCGAAGTCATTCTCTCTCTCACTGAAATTTTTTCTGTTCTTTTCTCTCTCACCGTCCTTAAAGAGTAAAAGGATAGCATGTGGTAGGTAAATCATGTGACTATTGAAATGGTACAATTCGAGTCTAATCACCTTTACACCCAGGAATCTGTGGTATATTCATCAGTGTCTGGCTCGTACCACGTGCGAAACACGTGGCCATGCACGGCCTCACGTGATCTGTGGTTTACACTGGCAGCTCTGTATCGAATTAGCACTAAATCACGAGATGCTAGAATGAAATTACATTTTTGTGCAGCATTCACACGTAACGTTCAAAGTCGAATGTATT
>UZAN01055133.1:3582-14806 GCA_900618425.1 Echinostoma caproni | reverse complement strand
GACTACCCAGTTGGATTTCAGAAACAAATATGGCTACCCACTTCGTAATCGAAATTTCACTTTACCCCACTTGTTCTCCCGGGCCTCCATTAGGAAGAACTTCTTTATCTCTGTGTACTCCAAGCTATGGAACAAGCTTACGAGTGAGATCCCATCATCTACATCCATACACCTCTTCAAAGCTGCAATAAATAAATTCCTCACGGTTCAAACCATGATCCAGTTCACCAACTCAATTCTGACTGAGGAAGACGATTTTGCACTAGGGCTGCAATTAAAAAAACGGTATGAATTATAATTGTTTTTCATTTCTTATGCAGACGTGCTACGACCACCAAAAGAGAGTGATGATGCAAAATGTTATAGATCACGCATAGATCACTTCACGATCATCTTTCTTTGAGAACCCAAACTACCGAAGAGTTCCCAACATCCACAAGCCACTTTCGTTATCCTCTATTTTACGCCTACTTTCTAAAAGCCTTCACCCCAACGCAACCTGTCTGAAGAAAACAGAAAAAAATCATTTTTTGCATTTTTCCGTTCAGGCAACGAAAACAAAACAATTTGAGCAGATCAAATGGTGTCGACACTACGTGGACTCAAATGTACTGCGTATACCTTGGTTTCTTCACTTGAACTATTCTGCTTCTCCCAACTGATCCTACTCCGTCTTGTATGTTGCATGCTGAATGCCTCCAAACGTAAGTCAGGTTGTCTCTAGCTTTTAAATTTTCACTCCTTTTTTCTTCACCTCTTGTCCTTGATGAATCCGTTTTGATGCTTCAGAGCAAATCAGAATAACCGTTTGTATTTCAGTTAAGGTTGAGGAACCCCGCTCGATCAGTTCCGCTCAAATGGTGTCGGTGCTAAGTGGACTAAAATGTCCTTCGTATACCTTGGTTTCTTCACTTGAACTACCCTACTTCTCCCACTTGATCCTACTCCGTCTGCTATCTTGCCTGCTGAATGCCTTCAAACTTCCGTCAGGTTGTCTCTAGGTTTTCTGTTTTCACTCTTGCTTCCTACACATCTTGTCCTCGATAAATCTGTTTTGGTGCATCAGAGCCAAGTCGGAATGAACGTATTTACTTCATTCTACGTTTAGGAACTCCGTTTGATCAGTTCCACTCAAATGATGTCGGTGATACGTGGAGTAAAATGTCCTTTGTGTACCTTCGTTTCTTCGCTTGAACTATCCTGCCTTTCTCATCTGACCCTTTTCTGTCGGTAATTCTACCTGCTGAATGTCACTAAACTTCAGCCAGGTTGTCTGTTGCTTTTAAATTTTCACTCCTTCTTCCTACAACTCTTGTCCCCGATGAATCTGTTTCAACCCTCAAGAGCCAAATCAGAATCACCGTTTGTATTTCCTTCAAGGTTTAGGAACTCCGTTTGATCAGTTCCGCTCAAACGGTGTCCGTGCTAAATGGACTAAAATGTCCCTCGGATACCTTGGTTTCTCCCCTTCAAGTATCCTGCTTCTCCCACTTGAGCTTCTCCATCTGGGATCTTGCCTGCTGAATGTCACCAAACTTCAGCCAGGTTGTCTCTAGATTTTCTGTTTCCACTCTTGCTTCCTACACATCTTGTCTTCGATGAATCTGTTTTGATGCTTCAGAGTCAAATCAGAATCATCGTTTTCATTTCGGTTAAGGTTTAAGTACTGCGTTTGATCTGTTTCGCTCAAATGGTGTCGATGCTAATTGAACTTAAATGTCCTTCGTTAACTTTGTTTCCCCAGTTCAAGTATTCTGCCTGTCCCTCCTGGTCCCTTTCTGTCGGGTATCCTGCCTGCTGAATGCCTCCAAATTTCAGTAAGGTTGTCTCCAGCTTTTCTAATTTAATATTGCTCCAGACACTTCGTGCCCCAATGAATCTATTTTGATATGTCAGAGTTAAGATTTTTATTTCAGTTATGGTTGAGGAACCCCGCTTGAGCATTTCCGCTCAAATAGTGTCGGAGCTACATAGACCTTAATTTCCTTCGTGCATGCACTGGACGCTATATTCACTCCGGTACCCCATCATTTTAGTAATGTTCCATCGCATGCTCCGTTTCCGGTTCTCCGTTCCCACTTCTGTGGGACTACCCAGACTGCTTAATATCGCCTCTTTGTTCCAGATTCCGTTCTCTAGGGCCTGCCGAAGACTTGTGGTCCTCACCCACAATGGACAATTTGGCTCCGGCAATGGTTGTTGGACAAGGCTGCTTCCACCGTTTTGACTACATGCGTCCGCGTTCCGGTCCAGGTTGAGGATCACACCTCCTGCCTTATCTACATGGTGTTTTAAGGTAAGGCGTGTAGTCAGTTCCACATCAAAACGACAAACGCCTAATCAATCTAAATAATCAAAACCACTGATTGATCGATTAAAGCCCCAAATTCAATGAACTTGTCTCCAGAAGCGTGTTGTATTGCAGCATCAAGTGAAACATATTCCTTTACCGACGTATTTTTCTGGCTGTATTCCTTCCCTTCTATTCCTGTCCTCACGCCTCCACCACCACGCAGCATTTGTTTCACAGACCGCCTCTCCGAATTTCCCCGCACTGTTGTCGTACGTCCAATCCTTCCGAGACCAGTTTTACCATTACTTCCCAGTTATAGTGACATGCATTTTCAATGCATAAATTCATCGGTGACCTTGTCCGGTTTGTGTTCCTTTCACACTGTGTTTTCGTTCTGATCCCCACCATTTTTATTGTCTACCTATGTACTTACACTGTTATTGTACATATGCTCGATCTGGTCATTTGATCATGCCTTGTGCATGTCTCACGGGCTCCGTGAAATATGCATCTATTATTATTATTATATGAGTGCTCAGAGAAAACCTTCTAAAGGGGCTACACGTGCCAAACAGGTTAATGCACCCAACCCGTGTGCCAGAAAAGAGTGTTCTCTCGGAGTTGTCGAGGGCATACGTTGTGATCTGTGCCAGAATTGGTTTCATCAACGGTGCAGTAAACTATAGTTCAAGGCAGTTGAACACTATGCTGTTCACAAGTTTCTAGAATGGGTTTGTGCAAACTGCATCACCGCTATCGGAATTTCCAGGGCAAAAACGCCACCGAAACGGGACTTCCCGTCGCGGGTGTCTGCATAAGCTGATACGTGTATTTCGACCCCGAGTAGGTAGATGAACTGAAGTAAACCCGAGCCAAGGACTCTGATGCCTGGGGAGGGAAACCATTCTAGATTAGGTAATGACGGAGAGTGAATGAGCGTGGTGACCAACCAACCATGTCAGTGGCACCCCTAGGCATAGGGGTAAAGTCTTAGCCTAAGGCACGCATTGCCAATCCGGCAACCGCAAGGATTAGCGTGCAGGCAGCCGGTAGCAGGCAAAGGACCAACAAGGCCACCCAGTGTCAATTGCCACCAGGGAAAGGGGCACTTGATGCGCCCATGAGCGCTCACCAGAAGGCCGTTGCTAAGCTATCCGAACTCACCACCAGCCTGAGGGACTCTCTGCATAGACTTGAGGCCTATCCTAACACAACCCTAGGGAGAAACCGCAAAGTCGTTATCAGGGGCCGCTTTGTCGAGAAACGCGCAGCCGCAGGCAAGCGCTTCTACACCAAGTAAGAAACATAATCAGACTCGCCCAGATCCCCCGAGATGCAAATCAAGCTAGTTTCGCGCCTCAAGAAGTGACAGGGTGATCAACGAGCACCCAATGCCTTACTGCCCGAGCTAACTCAACCCGAGGCACGAGATTTGATGCTGGCACCTTCCGACAATGTGAGGAATTTGACCGAAGAAAAGGTAACCATAGGACCAAACTACCACCGCAATCACAACACAACGACCTAAGCTAGCTGCAGGAGCAATTAAGCATCAAGCTTCTGTCCTTCAACGTACAGAGAGTGGGCACGAGAATCCGCGCAGAAAAACGACCCAATTAAAACCGTCCGTATTCTGACGGGTTTCTCTCATGGAATCTCCTACCTATTTCAGCTGAACGATGTGCCCAACAGAAGGAGACAGCATGAATTTAGACAAGCCTCGGGCACTGAAACGCCTGAGAGCCACCTTTTGTCGCACCGGGTAATTAATACATGGAAAAAACTGTCCCACGAAAAAGTGGCGTCAAAAACCATTGCCGAGTTCAAGCTGAAGCTTGACGCATACTAGACATCAACGGTCCCCGATTGTACCTGACACCGGGTCTGAGGTCGCTAATAGCTCATCCTTCTCCGTTTCTCTCTATAGATTAAACTCCCCACCTCACACGACTTTGATTTTTCCAACTCCATAAAATCCATTTTAACTCATTCCTCACCACATTTCATTGAAAATTCTCAATATCCAATTTAGGTCACGTTTCTTCTCCACAGCACAGCTCTCACTCTGCTTACCTCGGAGCGGTGGATCGCAAGCTTTCTTTGCTCCTCCCAAAACCTCAGACGTGTACTGCCACTCCGACGGACCATCATAGGTGTGTTTTCGTTTTCTAGAACCGCACTCACTCACGTCTACGTGAACGAAATAACCCAATTGTCGCAGCGCCGTGGTGCTCCCAAGCTCATTGGTGCAAGAAACTGGACTGTTTCTGGCTCCGCCGTAAGTCCTGTAATCTTTTCTGTCCTGTTCTGTCCTGCCTCACTAACGTTTTATTTGCTTGTGCCCAGTTCATACGTATCTTTGCAGAATACACCAATAATCAATCAGGGCAAGGTAGTGAAACCCAGCCTGTTTAATTGTAGAGTAATTGAGACTGTAAACAGCTCAATAGTTTCCCTACTTAGTGAAATTAAACCATTTGGCTAATGTGGCCAATAAGTTTCGACGCCTTACTTGGTTTGCAGCCGTGGATCTAAGGGGATTATGAGTCGGATTCTAGCCCCAAGATAAGCTATCAAAATCCGCCTACGTAATCCCCCCTACGCTCTCTAAAACAATTCGTAAGAAAACTTTGTCCTCCATGACCAACACCAAACACAACACAGCCATCCCCTAATGACCCAAACCAGTGCGCATTTGTGACCAACGACTTGCGTGCAACGTGCAGTCATGATTTTTCCCTCTCTTCACAATAGCCTTGAATGAATTTTAATGTAACAACCGGTAGAACAATCACCGAAAACGTCCTTCATCGCCAATGATTGTTTTTCAGTTATAAATAATTACCCGTATTTAGAATCAGAGCAGTAGTAAGATTGTTAAACGTTCCCGGTTAAGATGAGGCCTCCCATTTCCGGGATAAAGAAGGTTAAACAGCTGTTAATTTCGGTTTGTTCGTGACATTCTGGAGACGTTATTTGATTATTCCTAGACCTTTGAAAGTCTTTAACAGGACATTTTACATGTCACAAGGGGCTGAGCTACATAATAACCTTTTCGGTTTTATACTTTTGGGATCCGTTTAAATTGAATTGGCCCCGACCTGTCGCGAGCTGAGAGTTTCTTTGGTGGTAAGCATTGAAATACGAAGCCCACTGCAGCCCAGTGCAGTCCATAATCCCATGCTCAACAGAAGAGGAGAGTAAAAGGTATACCTTCTTTCAGCTCCTTGTTGGGATTATTTATTTACAGATCTTTTTTCTACTATGAAACATACAAAAGAGCTCACTTCATAGAATAAGCATTGGGCCTGAGTGCGTCTTTAATTCTTTTTCATTTTACTTCCTTTTATTGAATATACAAAGATACAACACTTTTCAGGAAGGAAGAAGCTGCCAATCAGAGAGATGCCATTCAACACACAAAGGCGAAAGTCAGGCGGTAGCGGTGGGGTTCGAACACATCCCCGGGGTGATAGTTTTATGTCGTTACCACCGGGTCACCACCGCTCAACTCTAACTCTTATTCTCAGGTCATACAACCGTCCAACGGGTTAGGACTTGGAGGATTCGTGTTCAGACCTCGATTTAAAAGCAAGCTCCTACCACTGTTCCTTCAGGGCAGTCTTTATTGCTACAACAGTCTACGGGTCTTATAAATTCACAGTAAATGTCAGGCCAGGTCATGTGGCACAATACGGTTAAGCCATTTACCGACCTTACCTTCCGATTCCTAATCCAGACGGAATTAAGATGCTTCCGGAGCTTCTGATTGTTGTAGACTGTTGGTCTACCATCGATTTAAACCTCTAAAAACACCTCCTACTTCTAGTTTATATCTGAAACGGTGGGCTACCCTAAATTGAGAAACCTTCAGTCCCCTCAGCCAAAAGTATGCAACGTCGAAAGTTCTGAAGCAAGCCCGGTTCATAGTCACCCAGTTAATTCTTTAACTCGTCTTCTGTCATTCAGAACAGTCGTGAAGAAGGTAGTTGATTTCACTTATCTATTACCCTGCTCCTGAAGACGTTTTAGCTGCGGATGAGTCGGTTCTTGGGTTTTACCAGCTTGAAATGGTGCTCACTTGTTGACCCAAGTACCCGTAGCTCCTATACATCTACAGATATATGTTATAATTCCAGCACGTCACTCGTCACCTACATCACCTTCCTAAACTACCCTCCATTATCCTACTCGAAATATATACCCCACAATCAACTTTACTAATGCTTGCTTCCCTATTTCCGTGGACCAGTTTACTCCACTGACACACCTCTGGTTCGCGAGCTAAGCACGGCGCATATTCGTGCTCCTGACAATTAAACGAACTTACTTCGACAACCCAACGATGGGAGCATTTTCTATCCCGGTCTATGTTTTTCTACATATACAAACTGTATCGCAAAATTATTTGCTGTCCTAGTGACACTTGTGATAAACTCTCCGGGTTACTGAATCCCCCTCCAACAAATATCCTCATCTTGTGCGCAGTCAATCCATCATCGACCGTAACTTTTAAAATATCTTACACCAACCTCACCCTGCACCATCAAAACCGTTATTCCTAACCCCTTGCCTCAGTACGCTATTGCACATTGCACTTTCTTAACCGTCGATTGCCAGAATGCATCGCTAACCAACAAGGGACAATAATAACAATAACCATATATTTCATGTAGCCTACGAAGCATACTGGTGCGCATGATAAAATGTACAAAAGTGATGTAAAGTAATGAAGGTCCAGACAAGCGACAATAGTGCTGAGAAGATTTGGGCGCAAACTAGGAATGGGTACAGAAGATATCCTCGGGTTCATTGCGGTGAAAAAGAAACACAAAGCGGACCAGGTCATTTGTTGGAGTACTCAGGTTGGGCGAACACATCAACATAAACGTTTGTTATGTGAAGAAAATTTAGGAAGACACAGTCCTGAAGGTGGGAATATCCGCTCGGGATATAAGGCGCGGAAAAAGTTCAAAGAACACAAGAAGAATGGTCAAAGTGAAAGAGTCAAACTTCAGGGGAAGAACTGCAGTCGAGCCAAATGTTTGCACTGTGATGCAAAATAGATGGTGAGTGGCTAATAAATGAACGGTTTTAAAGAGCCATCCAAATCGACTGTCGTCTGTGATGAAGGAACAATGGACTTCCGGGCTTCATCATCAACAGATTGTCTAGCTTGTATTATGTTTATTATTTAGACGTTGATCGCTTTGATATGGGACTGACTACACGCTAGACACCAAACCTTAAAATACCTTGCAGGTAAAGCAGGGGGTGTGATCCTCAATCTGGTTCAGAATGCGGACGCGTGCAGTCAAAACGATGGAAAAAGCAACGCCCAACAACCACTGCCGGAGCCAGATTGTCCATTGTAGGTGTAGACTTCAAGCCTGCGACATGTTCACTACCACTAAATCTGGAATAAATGGAAGGTATTGGGCAGGCTGAGGTAGAAACCCAGCTGATAAACAGAGCGACGGAAAATAGCATCTAACAAAGCAATGCAAATGGTGCATAATAAGGTGAAAGCTTATAAAACTAAACTTACTGGTTGCATAGAAATACCCTATTCAACTGAAGGACGGATTTGATCGAGAATATGCTATAACAAATACGAAAAATAGGCAGTTATCATGAAAATTAACATTATTTTCAAAAATAAAAATGGGGTATTGGCGAAAAATGATGAAGCTTTTGGGTGACATTACTTTCAGGCAGTATTCACCATTGGGCTTCATATGCCACTGGTAAGGCTTTTACTCTGTGGCGGTGTAATTTTGAGCCACAGAGTAATAAACATTGCTGCCTGGTGAGCATGTATCACGAGATTGAGCGAGTTACAGATTTAGACGTGGTGGTATCCGAGTACAAAACGAGGGGAATAGGGTGAATATACTTTTCAAGTTTTTAGAATAAGAAGTGTACGATTGGCAGAGAGAGAATTGGTCAACACGACACTGGCGATGAATCGTCAAACGGATGTGAGCGATAAAGAGGAGAGTTTGGTGTTGACGAGGTGACATCATTCGTTTTTTAAGCACTTACCGAAGGAGTAAGTTTTGCCTTGCAATAAATCCGTCCCCTTTTCCGAAGTACTAAATAATGCCCACTAACTCGTTAAGTAATTATAATAATAGCATACCTCTCGATGTACATCAAGAAGTTTGCAGATTTCGCACGATCACACTGGAAAGGGTACAGTAGAAATGCATGCAGATTATTCCTAATGAATGGTTACAAGGAGTTATGATGATCATAAAAACTGAGGTTGTTGCTAGGGAGTTGATTGGAATGCACCGTTTTTGAGCGCCTCAAGTGACAATGTATCTGCCGAAATCAAACCAGTTGTACCGAATTGATGTCCAGTGATCGAGTGACTCGCAGATATTGAAAGCCGAATCCGCACCAGAACACGTGTCTGGGAAATCTACGCGTACTGTTGCATAATCAATCATGAATTAGAGAAAATACAACGGCATACATCGACTTAGGGGCAACAGGTCGGGAAAAAGCAACTGATTCGACATGACAATGGCAAAAATGCCCGAAAACCACTCTCTTGGAAATCGGAGGAGGAATGCAATGTGGATATAGCGACATTGATATTTGAAGGGTGATGAGGATGAACCACAGGGCTGGGATAGCGCAGTGACACTCAAGCCGCGGGGACGACAGAGGGCAACCGTTATCACGGAGTAAGTGAGAGAATAGACAGCGAACACAAGGAGGGTATTTGAGATGGTTAGTCACAGAAGGCGGTCGGTAGCATGTGGATCCAGGAGCAACTGCTTGTGAGAGGAAAATTAAGAGCGGTAATAGTGAAAACGGTAGGATAATCATAGCTGGTGAGGGACGAGTTACTACAACGCAGTTTTCATGTAGAGTGGAGATAATAGATTACGATAGCAGGTTGGACGAAGAACGGGTCCTAATTAACACGAACGTTGCTATCTGAGGCGGTTAGGTAGTCATAANGGAAATACTGAGAAGTGCAAACTGAATGGTCATGGAGGGAGGACATAGCAGGTTCCGATTCGGCGAGCAAAGATCATAAACCTGCGATTTATTTATGACCAAACATGAATTGCTTTTTAACAGAGTTCATGTAGGTCCGTTGTTCGTAACTTCACTCATACAATAAAGCATCTTACATTGCCCGACAAATTCGTACACCGGATTGTCACCCAAAGATATCATAATACCATGACTCGTCAAATCTCCAAGTCTTCAATACTAAATGCGCTCTCGATTAACGACGCATGGTTCTTTGTCTCCTTCCTGTTTCGATTCCAGTCAGAACCTTGCCTGGTCTAGATTGGTTTAGTACAGGATGATGATATAGATGCCAACAGGAGGTATCATCTCTTGTGGGCATGCAGCTAAACTCGAAATGCCCACCATCTGAGTGATGTTCAAGGAATCCTCTGTATGCCTCGATTAATATGAGATTGCTGATAAACTGTCACTTTGAATCGACCCTAATTAGACTTTTATAGACAGGACTGTTTGGAAACTGTGCTGATGCTAGTCATCGACGTAGGGTAAAAGTGCTTCTGGTCCGTGATTTGATGATCACGTCCAGCTCCATGGATCCATCGGAAAATCTGAAGAAAAGTAGAAGGTGCGAAGATCAAACTGGCTTGCGAAACGTTTGGTTGAATATTCGCTACAGGCGAACTTCATTATCAAATTTACGCCTATCTGATACACTATAGAACCATCCATGTGTCGAAATAATCCTAGCCTTCTCGGAGCTGGCATGATCTATGATACTAATGTTGCTGAAGTTTTCAGACCTGCAAAGAATTTCATATAATGCTGCTGATTGCAATTTACTCGACCGATTGCCTATCACAACAGCCAAAAGTACCATACTCAAGACCTGCAACATGGTACACCACGACTACCTCCACACCCGGTTGCGCAAGGACACTTGACGCAACCACAGTCCGCTTTCAGTTATTTTATTGCTTCTGAATTCGTCTCTCAAAAAAGGATTATTTCTAATAACTCCTCTTACAAGGAAGCTCAAATCCCCCCATTAGGGGAGAGAGATTGTCAGGTTTGTCTAGAATAATCCACCATATCTCCACTGCCCAATTCACCCTTTCCTTATACTGGGCAGGCAAAATCATTTGATGTTCTCTTCGGATCCACGCCGTATGAAAATAAACCAAATGTGCCGTCGGTTGACCCAGAAAAGTTGCCTCGATGACTCCACAGCAACCTCCTCGTGAACGCCCACGTCTGAATTTAGCCATTCACTTGTCACTCATCCCACCAGAGAGACCGACTAATTCTCTCGATTTATCCACTGTCCGTCCAGCCTCACCAACTAGGGCAGCTACCCTTCCCTCTACCCAAAGCTTCTCCAGCCCCCACCCTTCCTCATCTCATTAACTACCTTCTCGATCTGCTTCCTCCTTTAATAATCGCCCAAATATACCATCTCTTACTCGGCCCATTATCGTCTCGCACCAATTGCGCGAAAAACAAAAAATCATCGGAGGGATTCCAACCCAACCAGCAACAAACATCTCAACCCTAAGTTCACTCCATACCCAGAATCCTGCACCAATTGACCGGATACCCCCTACCTAACCATCTCTTTCCGTCTCTTTTTTAACTTCCCATTCCCGTCTCTCCCTTTCAACTATATACTCGTCAACCTAATATATTCATCATTCTCCCATCAAATGTGCTGTTCCTTACGATATACTCAGCCGCCGTTGCCTGCTGAACGATTTGTTGTCTCAATACCAGCTCCCCATAATAACCCGTAGTTATTGCTGCATCCTTCCGTTGGGTGGCATCCCCACTGTCTTGCATTTTCCTTTGTTCCCACTTTATGTGTACCCTGAACGTGTTCCCTCCCCAAGATTTCTCCTGACACGGCCCTTAGTCTTTCGCTTACCCTTCCCTCCTCTTCAT
>UZAN01055131.1:0-13276 GCA_900618425.1 Echinostoma caproni | reverse complement strand
TTATTATTGTTATGGCGTTGGCACCAAGCTTGATCTCAAGCCGGTGTTATATATATACATATACATATATATATCGTTGATTAATCCCAAAATTGTATGGCCTCAGAGAAACGGAATGCAATCGGTCGTAAATCTTACCTCAAAACCCATCCAAAAGATACGAGCCACTTCGCAAAGCGTAACGAAGGTTAAATCTGGTGCGGAAAGCTTGACCATAGGTAAGTCATCCACACTCGCGTCACAAACGATGAGTCGATCCGCATTCAGCCGAACAGTGACCAAGCGCGTCTGGGACTGTGTTCGAACAAGGATTAGTGGACCACGATCTTGATTGGGTTTTGAGGGACCTGGATGACTAGTATCTTGACTGAAAGACGGGATTCATTGGAAATCGAAACAAAGCAGACAATGTGAATAAAGCCACAGGAGAATGAAAATCACTAGTCCTCGATCAGGAATTATTAACCCTGGTTGGAAAGTAAGGGAAGAAACGGAGTCCACAAAATTATGCATTAAATAATCAGCGTCTGATATACAACTATTGAATCCAACTGAATTGATTTTGACATCTGTTCAAATATTGGAAACGCTAACCTTCAGTGAAGCCAAACGCCCAATCAGCATACACGCCGAAATGTGAACAAACCCAGGAACAAAATATTGTAGAGCTCTGTAAATTTCTATTCACCGAAGCCTCCTGGCTTTTGTCTTCGACTTCAGAAATCGTTTTCATCATTATGAGTATTTGAAAATTCGATGTATAAAGACAATTCCGACTTGATTTGATCTCTCAGTTTATTCAGACATGATTAGACCTTCCGGTTGGATAAAAGTGGTCATCCTGAGTGGCTCGCTGGTTTATAGAGGTGTACAAATCACGTCAAGGTGCAGTTCCTTCGGGAAGCATTTCACATTACAGTGCCACTCCAAGATAAATGTGCCCATTTCAATCATTCGTATGTCTTTTTGCATTGCATGCGAATAACCGGAATAGTGAAAAGCAGTATGGACATGCTTCAAATCTTGTACGCGGTGTGCCGTTTCGTTTCCAATTGTTTCACGGATTAGCAAACAAAGTAGATTTGTTGTTAGGGTTTTGGATGATTTCACTTGACAAAAAATGAATAATCCTTAGGGAAGGTTCCTCTGGGGAAGTACAGATGAAAGCATTTCTACGTTAAAACTGGTCAATCACCATGCAAAACAACAGAATCACTTAGAGAAAATTTTATTCACTGGTCACAGTTGAATCGGATATCAAGTGAAACGGGACACGAACCTAGCTGCGGTCCAGTGTGATTTAGATCCTCCACCAGTTGAACTTTCAATACTTCTCTCGTCATCCTCCCGTGCGATAGATGTGTCAAATGTTTCATCCGACGGAATCAATGCAAACAGACCCCGGTGACTGGTGGCGTAAACGAAAAGATTTTGAGAGTCGACACTACCACAACCGAGAAGAGCGGAAACCATGCCACCATCCCCGGACGAAGAACAACCGAAATCCAGCTTTGCGACCAAGTTTCCAGTCAAAACTAAAAGCGATGGAGATGAAATTACGAAGAACCGCATAAAAAAGGTTTAACTTTTAAGGAATCACTCAATCTTGTACGCTTCCAACTCAGCTTTATAAAACAACGAGCGAGACAGCAATTCAACAGGAGTCGGTGCCTGAACAAGAGAAGTGCATATTCTCAAACATACATAGGTCATTCGTAGAGCCTTATACATTTAGTTACATTTTCGGACATTAGGGAAGACTAGAAGTAACTAAGTGGAGATCAAGCACAAACATATTCGACGGAGGGTATGATATTTTGTCCTCAGATTGAAACGGCAGTTTCTGTTCTCAGTTTAAACAACCATTAAGCATGCATTTCCGTGCGACGCTTTTGGTTGCTGTCTTTTGGCCGCCCATAGGAGGAAAACAGGAAGGGTGAAAGTAAGATCAAAAAGAAAATTGACTTCAGTGGACTAACGATGCAGAGAAATTGAGATGCACGAACGCCACTGTTTACGACACCCAGCCATATCATTCGGTGTGTCTAACCATCGGTTACGATCATCCCGAGGTCCCCATCCAGGGAGCCCAACTGGACCTATGTGACCCAGACTCCTGGTTAGGGTTTTCATACCCTCATGCTAGGTCTTAGCTTGGACACGGCATTAACGAGGTATGTGAAACAACGGTTTGTTAGGCGTTTAACTAAGCTGGCCATGACGCACCGAATCAATTTATGACACCGGAAATCCGTTTGGACCGATGCACCATCTTGCCAGTGAATGTGTAAGAGGTGATAACAATTCAGGCAAGAAGAGATTGATAGACCATTGAAAAGTTGGAGTCCAGAGAAATGGTTGCACTATTAGAGAGCTTCGGATTTATCAGCCTTTTTTAAGAATTTGGCGATCTGGTGAAAAGACCGTCTGTAGTTGTGAGAGTATTGCTGGACCGAGTGAGACAATTGTCAAAAAACGATACATTCAGATTATTCGATCCTCTTATAGCAAGAGCAAAACTGCACGGGGCACGTACCGGTGTAACTAAGTGCTGTACGTATGTAGTAAACCGAAAAACCGAGCAGCAATAGAACAGTTTCTGAGAAAAAACAATACATGAAAACAACAACTAATTTGCTGTTCGAAAATCACCTTCGACGAGAACAACCTGACCGAGAGATGCACGACAGACCGAGGCCAACAGGCACGGGTACGCGGGTGCACCACGACCTGTGCGTTCCCATTCCGATAAAGCGGGTAAGCACAGTTCCCACGATTTGTCCCCTCCACCAGCATTCGGACGAGAATCATGATCAAATGTTTTGAAAGGCCATTCGATGATCACTGCTGAATGGCGTATAGCTTGGAATGTGTACAGTTCTGTGCCATCCACGGTCAGTGAAATGAGGCAGGTTGTTTGACAATCACCATGCGGTTTGGCTAGCAAGTACACGAGAGATGAGTCCGATGAGACTTCAGAACCCCAACGGATGGCCATGTCAACCGCACGCCACAATGCAGTGTCACATTTATTTGTCGGTAGAAAGGACTCAATCGCATATTGGCCTTGTAACTAGATTCAGGATAGGAATGAAATTAGGCAAGTATAAGGGATAGAATCTACAGTCGTCTACAATGATGTAATCAACCGGGGCATCATACTAACCAGAAAGAAGCATTAGCGTAAAACCCTTAGAATTCTATCTTTCCAAGACACAGATACATATTACATACATGTACGTGTTGTACGGGTACCGATTCCTTGAGGTCAATTCGAGTCAACGAAAAGTAGTGAGGATGTTCGACAAGCGTTCTGTGCCTTTAAGGCGTAAAATAATGTCAACACAGACAGAACCACAAAATGTTTCTACTCAGGGAGTTATAATGCCAGAAAGAAAATTTAGAGAAGAGTTTGGACCACGCATAACAATCTGAGACACTGTGATGTGCACACCCTAACTGTATACCAACAAAATCATGATACAATAATATTATATCCATGTCAAAACCACTGACCCGCTCCCATTATAAGCTCTTTCCCGCAAGCAACATCAAATATAGAAACAGCATCCTCCCTTATCTTGCATGTATTTTAGTGAACCGGGCACCAAATATTGTAGATCTGATAGAACATCTCTTGAGCTCTTTTCTAACGAGTAATATTGACTTCGTGTTCACAGGGTTCTGTCGTTTTGTTTACTTCTTCTACACTGGTTTTTCCCGTTCCCATTGTACTCCCGTGGAAATCACTCTTCGGGTGCATAAAGCTTATTTTGATTTGAATTAACCTGATTTTTTATGACAAAGATGTTTGAATTATTCGCGGATGGAATACAGCTAAAATATGCACTATTTTCTACAAACCGGGCTGGTTCAGAGCGGAATGAATATAATCCGGAAGACACCAGTGAGTAACAATGTGAAATGTCTACATAACCGCCCAGCTCAGTTCAGAGTAGGAAATATGTTATTGCTTTCCAACTATATGATAGGCAGCTCGTTTACACAATCTTTCGTGGTAACACATACGAGAAAAAATACTGCAAAGTGGAATATGGGGTGCCACTGAACCTTTTCTCTTATTCGACATTCAGTATTAAGTCAACTCAATCAAAAAGTACTTTTGTTTGTTTACGGGGAAGTGAATTCATTCAGACCGGATGGCGTTAGACAGACCAGGCCCAGTCGGTGATATATGACGGCCAAAACACCAATCATCTTGTGGGATTCCCAAAGGAGTGCGATTGGCTGGATTCATTTGAAGTTGAAATGGTATAGAGAGCACTGCCTCAAACTGACTAGACGCTGATCATCATCAACATTGTATAGTGTAATACAGTGGAGAGAACTTCACTGACTCTGCCAAACTCATTGCACACAAGGCAAGTGAGAATGTGTATGGAGGATAGTTGTTAATCACTATTCGTAATCAGATGTGTCTTCGGCGTCCACCAGACTACTCATGAGTAGTATACAGCGTTTATTTTCCCAACAGCTAGACTTTCAAATGGTAATTCGTCGGGTATGTGGCCAATGAAACGTGAAACGTGAATTGAAAAGCTAGGAAGCACTGGACAGCTATTTCAACCCGGTTGGATCTCATCAGCAGTGCGAATCCATGGACCCAACTGGGGATCGAACCCGGGACTTTATGGGCAGAACGCAAGCATGCTACCCACTACCGGCAGATTTTCAGTTCACGTTTTATTTGCTATATACACGACGAATTCCCATTTGAAATTGAATCACATCCTCCATTACTCACATGAAGTTTACTTTCATTTTTGTGCATCCCACAGCGTCTATATTTATGAAATTTATATATTCTGTGAGCGTATTTACCGGGCCTTTAATGCTGTGATTTCTAACTGTTTATTCATAAGGTTGCATTTTCCCATTGACATAAAACTTTTCTGAGCGCTTGTTCTGCGAGTAAAAGCCTGCCACCAGCAGGGCTCGAACCGTAGACCACCCCCTGATTGACACACACGTTACCACCACGCCACACTCACTGAGCGACTGTTTACTGTCTTTGTCAATGCTACCCTCCGATACGCATACCTTAACACCACCCCTTTGTATCGCATTCGAACTTGCTAGCATTCACTACATTTCGGCCTAATACAATGTAATTTCCTTCTGTCGTTTGATTCCGGAACTAAAATATATTGTAAGCCTTTTCCATACCGTACCGCAACCTCTCCCAATTTGAATTTCACTGCTGCGCTACTGTTAGGCTTACCTGTCTGCCGGATAGACCTTGTTCCTTCCTTGCTGTCACGGACTGTTACTGCTGCTCTGTAATTTGGTTGCTCACTTGGCTGTGGGTTACATTTTATGCTTTATTATTACTATATGATTTTAGAACTACAATTATTACCACTGTCGATAAACACTGCTACTTTATTGGACTTCGTTCTGCTGCCCATAGCCTTGTTCTGTCCATATCGTTCGTATAGCTATCGAAACTAAGTTACCGAGGAATTTCAGTCTGCTAAGNCGGCGCAATAGGGATTGGACTTAATTTTATGAACAGGAAAGGAAAGCGAACCTCTATGGTCAACATACAGAGGACACAGGCCAACTACGCATACATACTATTTTGAGCATTCTGGTCTGATAAGAAGTGACAGCAAGATCACCATTGCTGTCGGTTCGCAGCCATGACCTTCAATGTCTCCAACCATGGTTTGGACGATGAACGAAGCGGGTATTTGTCAGCAACTTCGTTGTAGGGAAAGAGTATCACGAATGTCATCGGAAAGGCTTTATTGGCAGGTGATTAAGGTAATCGGTCCTTAAAGCGGAAAAAAGGAATGATATTCTTAATTGTTGATATGGTGGGGTTAGATTGCCGAGCTGATACTTCAAATCGGTGGGGTTGAATATCTCCCTTACTAGTATTGTTATTACAAATGTAAATCTCACTAGATATGTTCTATAGTATTTTGAATGTTTTCAGTGGCTTATCCGTCAACTTTGATGCTGGGCAGCAACTAAGATCAGCTCTTGTTACCGTCGTCAAACTTTTAATACGAACGGAATCTATAACGTCACTCGGTTACACGGAAAACCTCATCAGCCCCAGGTTATCGGAACAAGAAACAGAAATGGTTATTGTCTACACATTACACTTACACCTCACCATACAACAAGTCAGGCGAGGTTGTCGCAGTGATGCTATACTTCGTTCAGTCTGATCAATGAGCTTCCCGTAGTCGAAGCGACATTCCATTCGAAAACCCAATGGTAACCGGCAGTAACCGACTATCCGAGTTGATAAATGAATAACTTGTTCCGGTACTCCATGACAGAATGGAATCGGACTGAAAGAGGTATGACATCATTTGCAAACGAATAACCTTTAGCTAAACATATTCACGTATTCCGAACCCTTGCTGTGAGAAACGGGTTCACTTCAAACTTCATGAAGCATCACCGATTGAAATACACTCAAGGGGTCAGAGTTATCAATAAAAAATTAAACGCTATTTCGCGCAGACAACTGTTAGAAGACAGAGAGGATTACTTGATTTGTGACGCAGCTCGATTTGTGCTGCTGACTGCATAAAAATTTCTATCAGTGGTGGCCTGGTGGTAACGTCATCAAATTATCGCCCAGGAGGAAGTACGTTCGAATCCCAACACCACCGCCTGACTTTCTCCATTCTGTGTTGTATGGCAGCCCTTTGAGTGGCCACTTTCCCTTTCTGAAAATTGTATTTTTGTGTATTCAAAAAAAAGTAAAAATGAAACAGAAAAGAAAAAGAAATTGAACTCACATGCTCTTCTAGATTGGCGTCAAGTGACCATATATCCAACTGATGTTCCATCAGCATATATATCAAACAAGTATTGGTCGATGTGTGTGGTTGGGTGAGAAGATGCAAAAATACCTGAAAATATCGGATGATAGAGAAAAAGCGGTGAGTATGGGCTGGTAACCACTACACTACTACTACACATTAGTTTGAACTGCGTTTATCAAAACACATACTGTGTTTTCTCCACGGGTGGGCAAAAGCCGCGACCCCAATCCGCCGGAGGATGCCACAATACTGAACAGGTTGGACACACGACGACTTAATCCCGATAGGAGACTAGTATTCTCTCCCCCGGGGACCGTGAACGGGCGATTTGCCAGGACACGACAATTCACGCCATTCTGAAAAGCAAAGACACGAAAGCGCTCACTCATAGCCGTTCTAGTAAGATCAAAATATCAGTTGTTGTTGGAGTCAAATCAAGTATGCAGAGAACTGTACCTGTGTGTTTCGTGCATCGATTAGCATAAGATGTGCGGTCCTTGTGGCCAGCAAGTACACCCCGGGCTGATTCAATAATGAAATGGGGAAGAGAAGATGAGAATAGAGTTGAAGTGCATGCACGACTTTCGCTTCTCTGCATTTCGCTGTACGATAACGATAATGACGTCGTGCTTGTTGATAATGGTGATGAGGTTAGAGGATAGAACCCTGGTGATATTATCAAAATTTGGTGATAGAGAGCTTCTGTGTTGTCTATATTATAAGGGCCTTATACAGTTCACCAGTCACGTCGGTCAGGGGGTCCCATAATCCAAAACTAGGTTCTGGTGAATAAAACCTTCAGCTCTCTCACTATTTCACGTGTGATAAGACGATCATTTTGATAATCTGACGCACAGATAATACCAAACTCTGACAAAATTGCTATGTGTTCACGGTTAGGAAAGGCCTGTCCAAACAAATGCATTCAGCGTTGCAAATGGAGAATCTGCGAGGAAAATACAAGATCCCTGGTGGGCAAAAAATGAGAACCCTAGTTGACCGCGAGGAATCACGCACAGCTCTAACTTAATCGCACAGAATTTCGCTCCAAAATACAAAAGTCAAGTGTAACGTATCCAGACAATCATTCGCAATATGATGAACACAAAAAGGTTTATTGAAAGAGGAAAGGGAAATTTTGTCCAGTCATTCATATAGTATTATATATATATATATATATATATAGCAAGAGGGAGAAATCTCAAGGATGAAAACTTTGAAGAGGATACAAACTATTACAATGTACCACAAAATAAATATAACCACATTTCCAACAGGTGTAAGTAATAAATCTTTGACCCAGACATCCGAATACATTTGTTTACCATTGAAGCTGCTTCCATTTGGATAGCTTCATCTCCATATAAGCCATGGACCAAAGTTGAAGGCGTCACATCTGAATGAACATAGTTGCGTGTGAGCTGAGGCCAAAGCCTCAAATTTTGACCACAGGGACTCAGAGCCAAACATCCGGTCGGAAACCACTCGGGACCATGCGTCGGAAAAACCAAACATACCAAACGAGCCGTATGCGGCAAGTCNGGGCATTGTGAATCGCAGACAGGTTGAACGGGACTGAGGGTAAAAAGAACATAAGGTTGTATAAAATTTCTCTCTTCCCGTTAACTAACTTTTCAGTTTTTTAAGCCGACTCTAACATCTTAACAACATTCATACAATAATTCGCGAAAGGATTATGTGTCATTCAAAAGGAGATTCACATTAGTACTTAGCTTTGACGAGAAGGTGAACCACTAACCATTTTACTACCAATTNGTGGAGGCTCTATGTGGTGGACGGTTATATTCGGACACATCATGATGCTTTAGCTTACTTTTGGTTTCCCACTGCAGGCAGATCACTTGCTAGCTTATTGACCGTGCACCCAGTCTCAGCTATCATCGTTCTTTGATATACTTATACCGTCTTTCGTTCCACTGACGGGTGAAAATCTCCACATTGTTGTTGGCGACTTTCATCACGCATCCAATCATGCCATAACCAATATTTATCCCCCATTTTTAGATAAGGTAATTACTAATCACCCTGAACATTTTGCCCTAAAACTTAAATCACCTCTTTCTACTAGTGACTACGCGATGATTTTCATAAGACCCACCGTGTACTCCTGTTCCGTTCTCAATACACCAACCCAATCACTTTTAGCCTTCGCAATCCCTTCCCCAGAAATACTCTTCTTCTGAAGCCTTCCATTAGTGTCATTTCTTCGTGGTTTTCATCCTGTCCTTCCCTTTCTTAAATAATGCAGTCAACTTATTCACCAAACCACTAAACCACATGTTTGATCTAAGCTGCCCTTCGGAAACTGTTAGTCTGTAACGGTAGAACAGTATCTCCACTGTTGAAATCATTTAGAACACCGAAGGAACGATCGTACTCAGCGGCTGTCAAGTATTATACTAACCAGATCAAAGCTGAAGTCAAACGCCTCCGCGTCGTACACCTAATTTTTGAAATGCAACAATGGTAGGCGAATTTGGCGAGGTAACAAATTACTATGAGACCACAGCCAAAACTCCGGGTTGTACAACGGATTTGGACAGTAAAAACGCAACATCGATCCGCCCACCAAGGGATGCCATGTCACCATTCGCTCTGGATGATGTCGTTCACATAGAGGCCGTTTCAAAAGAAGAAACTATTGAGTCTTTGAGTACCGTGAAAACCACACTCAGTCTTGGTCCTGATGGTCTCTCACCTTCCCTTCTGAGGTACGGCGAGTATTCTCTTAACGAAATATTAGCATTTTTAAACACTTCCTTGAAAACCTGCTCCATACCAGACCGTCGGAAACCGGTAAAATCTGTTCCTATTCCTAAATCCTCTACTTCAAACACTTCCTTCCCATCGCTTTAACTTCTTCTGGTCTCAGACAAGCAGAACGTGTTGTCCTTACGCGCATTCAGCCAACACTTGATGTCTCGTATGATCCTGTTTATTTGCCTACAAACCAAACTGATACATGCAAGATGCAGTTTCCTCACTTGCAAACAAAATTAACCAATTCCTTCAAAGGCTTTGCGAAATCTGTTCGTTGTGTTTCCGGACTATTTATCTGCTTTTGATGCTATTACTCGGTTTCTTCTTCTTTGTAAACTAGAGGCCTTCGGTTGTCCGAGACATTTACTAGCTTGGCTTACTGATTACTTCTCTGGGAGAACTTAGTCTGCCAGGTTAGGTCGGAAGAAATCCAAACCACTGGTGAACAATTTTGGGGTACTCCAAGATGCAGTTCGCTTCCCATACCTATTTTCCACCTATATTGGCGACTTGTTTGCTAACGCCCCTACTTCTCGCTTCAAATACGCTGACAATGTGGTTTTATGTCATACAACCTCAGGTTCCTTTGGTCTTTTGCAACTTTCTGACAACTTAGAAAACGTTCAACAATTTGCCGCTATATCCGGCCTCTCTTTTAATCGTTCTAATGATGTCAAATGTCTCTTTACCACTTTCTTCTTTTCCATCTGAACTGGTATCGATTGGCTCTGAAAAAGTATCCCTGGCTAGTTGCATTAGACACCTGGGGTTCTTTATCGGTGCTAATATTCATGGTAGCTCTCACATTCAGCATATCGTCAGTAAACTTCCATATCCATAAACCTTGTGAGTTTCATATTCAACAATGGATTATCTACGAATTCGTGCACCAGTGTGTTTTCCTTGTTTTACTTTTTTGTTCACCTGTTGCTTTTTCAATCTTATAGAGATTTTAAACTGCTTCGACGTGAGCTTATCATCACTAGCCGCGTCTCCTTAATACCGCTAGAGGAGTTGGTAACTCATCTGTGCGAACGTTGTTTGAATGCCTGTGAAAAGTTGGCACATAAGATTCCTATCAACAAGACACATGCAGATTCAACTTTCTGTTGTTCCCATCCGCCAAAAGGATCCCAATATCGTTGAATTCCCTCTCAAATAAACATATAGCAGCTCTATGGTACCTTTAACACGGATTCCAGTTAACAAAGAATAGGATTTCACAGACTTAGTTAAAAGCTTTTGGGATTCCACTTTTCGTTATCTTTGTTCAATTTTTACACTTAAATGAAATATAGGCTTTACACCTACATAATTTCTAATTATAATTACAATTAGTAGTAGTGGATTTTTTTACTACTTTAACTAATGGACATGTGAGCTGGTAATGTTACTATGCGATAAGCTTACCCAATTTTTAAAGAAAGATGCACCCGTAATAAATTAGCTGCCTTTATCAGTCCAATGTAAAATACTATTGCGTTCGTTTTGTTTGGAATTGGAGCAGTGGTTTAGCCGCTGTCACCGGTGTGCCTTGAAAACCATGGTCTGAGGTTCAAGCCCCGCCACCACCACCCAACTTTGGTGGTAGGCAGCTTTGCTGTCGTCGCGTACAATACCACTTAACCCATCAGGGCCTTACGTGGTTCACCACTCCAGGTCCCGCGGGACTTAGGATGCCGGTTTCCATCACTGAATGGCAGGTCCTCGTGACTATGGGGCTTTCCACATTTGTTGTTCATCGCACTAAGGTGAGTAATAAAAAAGGGAAAGATCAACAGACCCGGTGGGATGTGAACCGATTCATGGAGGCGACCTAATCTTTTGTAAAGCACACGATTTGCCAGCTGAGCTACGAGGATTTCGGTAAATTCTGAAGGCATGACAGATAGCTTTCAGGTTAATTAATGGATTCCATGTTTTTATTTTTATTTAATAAGCACAATCCGCAAAAGCATGGATCAAGGCGTTAAAATCGATATATGATTAAAAAAAAGTAAAGACGAACCTGTGCGGCCGATATGTATTTCCATATGAAAAGTTCATTTCCGGCAACAATAGCCAGCCATCCTCCGGGATAAAATTTTATGCTGGAATCTGAAAATCTGTAAGCATTGCAAATATGTGCATACTTTTCGAATTTCTTAATGATTCTTTTGCAAAAACTGGCAAACCGGAATGCATACGGGAAAACTGTAGCATCCGCGATGGATCCATTTCGATGTTCACCTTTGCAGTAGCTGTGCTCGTCAACTGTTGTCTCATTGTGAGAATTTACAAAACCTAAAAAAATTGAGACATTTATAGGGATACTCTTCTTCCGAAATATCGATCAACCCGAAATTGTATACCCGATAAACGATGAACAGGAACGGTCGGCAGTTTAGCAGTATATATTTACATATATAACGCCGGCTTGCGGGAAAGCATGATGCGAACGCCACAACAATAATAACTATCAATAACAGGCGATGGGGCGATTGGGATACAGAACAGAGTGAAAAGGCAAAACAGATTATCTGGAAAATTGCAGATATATATATCACGTGTCGGGCAAGGCTGGAAGAAGCACCGCGGCAGTTAGGCCATGACATGGAGTAGAGGTATAAGGATGCTCAGCTTTGGCTTCGGTTAGTGCAGCCCACCTTCCAGGTTGGGGCCTAAGGGATGGGGATTTTCGTTGGTTAGAGACGCTTAGATAAGGCCCAGAATAGAAGTCAGTGGCGCGAATGCTGTACGGTCTGCCTGTTAAAATCAGGTGCCCCATAAGAGGAAACGATAAATTAACACAAAAAATATCAGTGTAAAGTGAAACACAGAAGGTTGTTATCCCAGTTATCTGCAATTTTCCAGATTATCTGTTTTTCGCCTTCTTGTCCCTCTGTTCTGTATCCAAATGCCCCATCCTGTTATTGCTAGTTATTATTGTTGTGGTGTTGGCAAAATGCTTGTTCACAAGCCGGTGTTGGAGGTCCGGATGAACTTCTTCTCACACAAGGTCACACCATTGTGGAACAAGAGACCCACAGGAATGGTCAGCTGTACTAATGGGCAAATGTCAAGGTGGCATTGGATGCGTGTTGGCCGGAAAAGTTCCCCGAAATTAGGTGGTAGTGTGTATCCTCATTCAGTAAGGAAACCTCTAAGGCCAAACTACGGAAACGGGCCTTTAAAATTACATCAACTGATTTGTGTGTTCATTTATCAGCTTTCGTTTGTGACCATCGTGACTATAAACGACTATTGTACCACAATCACATGGCATACATTTTCGTAAACATTTCGGAGTGATCAGTCGAAATCACGATAAACATACAAATGTGCTCGGGAGTCTGTAATATATGATAAATATAATTAATCCAAACTGTTTAATACGGATTTTACTACTGAAATATCGATAATAACCTTTTTAAATGTTCATAAACCAGCTTCAATTTCCATTCATTTCGATGAGGAAAATAGTTAATACCACGATTTTATTTCCCGTTCAGAGTCAGGCCCGTTAATTACAATTTATAAATGTAACAAGGTAAGACGGTATTCCAAACGAACGAGAGAGAGAGACTGGTCGGACGAAAACTCCATAGGCCGTGTGATTTCGACCGGGTTGCGTCCGGAAAATGCTCCTCAGGTCAGGTCAGGTCAGGTCAGGTCAGGTTGCACAGGACTGGTAGTGGCCACGGGCC
>UZAN01055130.1:1735-14810 GCA_900618425.1 Echinostoma caproni | reverse complement strand
CGCAGATCGCGGAATATGATCCAATCAGATCACAGAAAGGGTCAGAGGGAATTTACTTGTCTAAGGTCACGGGTGAGAGAGACGAGACGATCGAAAACGATGGAGCAATCGCACTGTATATCCTTCAGTGCTCATTGAACCTATGTCGAACCAGTCAATTCAACAACTCATCTCAACACTCACTAATGGTAAGCAGTTGGTCGATCCGTCGTATCGTGACTGGTGTTTGTTAACTGACCGACCGAGATTAGTTGCTGTGTTGCTCGCTCATTCTCGTCGAATACCAAATAGGCGCTTGTGCGTCACAACGGCTTGGTTCACGCTACGCAGAAATCCACACCATTGTTGATCCGCAATTTTAAACTACTGGTTATGTTTGCAGTAGTGAATCTGAGAATTCGGCTTGAGCAGTTTGAGAATCTGATTATTTGGGACAACTCCTCGATTGAGTAGCTAAAACAGGGTATCGTCGCACAGTACGAAGGTATTCCAACCGCAACTATTCTGAAGGCAGAAGAACACTACCTCCGCGGTATTTTGCTACGCAAGCAGCAGGATGGAAAAATTATGGAACAACTTTTATAAAATAAATATGCATTATCCCATAGTATTTGTTCTTTCTTTCTCTCGGAATTATATCTCCGCTGTGGGTAGCAAGATCATTCAACGTGAAAACAATCAGTTGGAAAATACCCAGAAGAATTTTGCGTCAGCTTATATTAGCGGATATTGCAGTCCGTATTAAAGACAAGTTCAAAGTGTGCTTAGGCGTTTCACGCCCAACACACCAGTTCAAAGTTTTAGTATGATTATCCGTTCACCGAACCCGCTTAGAAAAACAGTGCGTGTCAAGTCAAGCGTTGGCCTTATGTGATCATCACTTGAACTTTTTCCATTCCCAATTTCCCACATGGTGTATCGTTCCACAACTGATTCTCCTGTGGTCATTCTCTACCAACACTTACACAGCATCGAATTCAGAACTTATCCTCCACCTGTGCCCGTCCGAAGGTCTCGTGACTAATCGGGTTCATTTATCGATCGGTCTGATAGTTCAGCCGAAACAAGGGACCTGGTGCGTGACCAGCTAACCCGAGCGAGAAGCCACACCTTGTCTACACCCGCCAGTCTTAGACAGGCCCAGTGAACTTCAACTGCACTGTGCCATCACCTCACAGATGGACTGCACGGGACAACGAGAGTATCACAAAACGTACAAGCCACCAATCAGACAGTCTCGTGTTGCGGTGAGGGATTCCAAGTGCCGTAAATTGCGGAAAATGATCCAGTCAGATCAGATCACACAGAGGGTCAGAGGGAATCTACTTTTTCAAAGTCACTGGTGAGAGCCACAAGATAATGTGAAATGATGAAGCGGTCACACTGAGTAAGGACCTGATTCGGACCAGTCTTGGGGACGCATTTTTCGGCTATCTTAAATTAATGCCATGGGAAGAATTTATGATCCGAAGACTGTACACCGTTGCATTGAGAACACAGTTGTTGGTTGCGACACAGAAGAAGGCAAGTTGATATTACTATACGCTTTAAAAATTCATTGCATTAGATTAGATGACATTTACTATCGTAACATATCATCATGAAAGAAATGACCAAAGCTTTTGGAGGAAGTGAGAATTTGCGCGTATAACGGATGCATGATTCAGAAGATCAATGCGCTGTGATAATACGTGATTTGAACGATATCTCATTTTTACTGTTTTTGGAGAAATCAGTTCATTCTGACTGAACGAATTTTGTCATAGACCGGGTCCTATGAGTAACTCGTGGCGGTTGAAGGATCAATTACAGGCCAATTCATGTTGTTGCTTTTTCAGGTGTCTTCTTCGGTAATAGTGAGTTGGTCAGTTCATTGTTGACCCGGCAGTAACGAAGGAAGAAACAGTTGGCTCTCTGTTAACTCTCAATAACATCTTCCATGTATATTACGGGCTGACTTGCCACAAACCTAGTAGGCTGTCAACTATCAACTGTGACTCCCTTCTTTGCTGTCGGGCCAACACTGAAATGACTGACTATCACGGAAGAAGACACCTGAAGAAACATGAATTAGTGATTCGGTTCAGTTCTGATATGAGCTAGTTGGCACAGCGATAAAACACAGGGCTTCTATGCAATGGGTCAAGAGTTTAAAGCACGTATGGGACGGTGGATATGCGCTACTGATGACCTCTAGTACTTTCAAGTACATGGTTCACTATAAGAACCCGAGGAGTAGGCGTGAAGTTGAAGGCTGACGGATAGTAAGTTCAAATTAATTTCATAATTTGATTGATGTACAAGATAGAAGTGTACCGTAACACTTTCTTCACAATAACAGTATATGGTGAATGATTTGTCCTGCCAATGCCTGGTTTTGCAGGTTTACTTGGTGATGCAATGGAAATGTTTGTGACAACCGACAAAGAGCACTGGACAGCTGTTTCGTCCTGTTTGGGACTCGTCAGCAGTGCGTACTTTTTGTGTCCCTGTCAAAACTCGAACCGCGAACATTGGGGTAGAGATTTCAATTGATTGAGCCATTCGCACAACATGATGACCGTCGATCGTGTAGCTCAGCAGTAAGTGTTGGAAGTCCCAACCCGAAAGTTTGCGGCTCGAGCCCTGACAGGGACACAAAAAGTACGCATTGCTGACGAGTCTTAAACAGGACGAAACAGCTGTCCAGTGCTCTTTGTCGGTAATCACAAACAGTTCCATCGCATTAGAATCATTTGGTAATGCTTAGATTTTACGAAACCACTTCAGTGGGCAGTTGATGGCTGGCTGTTGTCCGTAGGAGTATAAATCACCCGTAATGATTTGCAGAAATTCCTCTTCTACTGGGTCTTGCATGCGTGTTTCAGAGACACAACATATGTATAAATTGAATATTTCAAGGGTTCTAGATAAGACAGCTTGTTGACCGATTTGGTAGTGTGGACATTGAACGCAGCTAAGCGATTGTTTTGCCTGATTTGTAAAACGCTGAGTGATATCGGGCGGGTTTCATCAAGAGGTATATATCCACATACACAAGGCTGTAAATTTCAGTATGTTCTCCAAAACCATCATCGAGCATCTCCTGTACTATGTCTTTTCGATTTTAATAACATCATTTTAGTGAATTTACATAGAATACAAACTCCCGTTTGATTCATCACTTACTTGCACCTTTGCTTTTCCATATGACAAAATTCAACTGCAATAGTTCGGTCATATTCTGAACACAGGTGTCTCAGGACTGCGTCCCTGCCTAAAATGGCGCAATCGACGCGGCGGGCATTTGAAAAACGGAGCTAGTCAGGGTGCGCAATGATACAGAAAACCATGGTCTCTGTTCCGTCTACGGCAATCACCAATGGAATTCGAACTGGATTACAATCTGTGATGATCTTGCCTCAGACCGCCGGAATTGGGCAGCGGTCATTCGGGATATCCATGAAGCCGCTTTATCCTCTCTCAGGAGCCAGTCACCGTAAAATAAAATGTAGTAGTTGAAGTAGACACAAATCACGAATCAGTAATCAAGGATCATGGAGGAAACTGAGACACTGAATCGCACTGGCACTTGTACGCTGGTATCTCCCGTAACCAAGACACAAGGAAAAGCCTACAGAAGTAGTGGTTTGTTTATTGAGAGAACTTGATGCGATTAAATAACACGTACAAAGGAATTTTATTGGTTATACAAGTCTCTCTAATGGCCTGCTTCGAGTCTTGACGTCATACAGCTTTCGTCTGGACTACAAGACTTCTGATGAATCGGTACGACTAGCCNGCCTGTGGTTTGTTGTCCAGAGACTCAAACGTGCAGGCGCTTGGCTGGCGTCATCCGGGAGAGTTGACTCACCACAGTTCTCCGGAAACTGGAACGCATTTCCGTTGTTCGTGTTAACCCATAGACTAAGAGCACCAAATAAAGTTACCATCTTCTACCCTTGTTGGCTGATAAGGTTGTCCTCAAACGCCTTCAGCAGTCTACAAACATTCCCAGTGATCCTTCACAGTTTGCTTGCAAGTCTAATAGATCCACTTTAGGCGCAGTCTCCGCCCTTATTTATTTGAACAACTCCGTTAAATCTATTCGGTTTATATATATATATATATATATATATATATATATACTCCTAAGCGTTTCTTACCATTCCCCGATCACAATGTCTCACACAAACTGAAATCATTCGAATGCCCCAGGTATCTGTCAACCTAGCTCTCCAACTACTTTATCGACATAGAACAAGCTGCTAGAATTGAGAAAGCTTCATCTAAACCCTTAGTCAACAACTCCGGACTTCTTCAAGGAGCTATGCTGTTACCCCACTTGCATGCAGATGATTTCGTGCTGTGCCTGCCGATTTCCTCTTCCTCCGATCTAAGCTCCTTCACTCTGGTTACCTTCACCTTGGTCAAATTCAGTCACTCTCCTCCTTATCGGGACTAAGACGAAACCGCACTAAATGGGTTGAATGTTTATATTGTTTTACAGGATCTTTATTCCCGACAGACCCCAACGTGATAAATGGCAATCCTTTATCTAGGGTGAGCTTTGTCAAATATCTTGGGGTAACTACACTTCGCAAATATTTTTTGTTCCATCCACTTCCAAAATTGCAAAGCCTATCATTTCAAATTTGAAGGCCTCAGGCAGTTTAGTGCATCCCAGTCAATTATTTCTGTTTTTGTTTATCGGTGTTTTCCCCATCTTATTTTATTGTTCCCCAATTATTTTCCGCCTGACTTCCAAAATTTTACGTCATGGTCTAACCATTATTAGCCGAGTTTCTTTTATTTTGGCGAACGAGTCAACTGTGAAGTTTGCAGAGAAGGTTCTCGCGGATACTAACCATCCATTGCATGCGGAAGTACTATGCTGTCTTTCTCATCTCTCCACACTCACAATGCCGCCAAATCTCATCTCGTGTAAACCCTTACTGAAATTCAATTATACTCTATCTTGAACGTTTGATCACCAACAAAGGAAGGGTAACAAGTGAAATTCGTCTTAAACTTGGAGTATGAAATGTCCGTATATATGTAAACACTTTACGCGTTGAATATGCTCTTTGTGACGGTTGGAGTGTTTAAATTTTTAATTGAAATATAAGCTTAAGCGCTTGCTAAATTTATACTCAATACAATACAATACAATTCAACAGTAAACAGTGCACCGGCATCCGCGAATCCGAAATCCACAACGAACCTAAACGAATTCCTAATAGAATACTGAAACGTAAGGCATGTAACTATCATCATCATTATCATCGTGTTTCACCGTACGATGATGACGATGCAACTACTAAAGAAATTCCGACAGCTCACGTCTCCCCATGAGACGTATGGGTTGTAATGACGTGGCATACTACGAGAGCAAACGATCTGGGCCCTGCTGTGGCATCATTATAAGAGACTGGAATTTTGTAAACATCAAGAAGTAATTCCTTTGACTTCCTACAGTTTCTTGTGCTACAAGAATTGTATTATCTTTCTTTCGACATGACACCTATACATCGGTTCTGAATGGTTCATAGTCCGATGATCTTGGCATCGAAATGCTGAAGTCTCTCGCTCCTCTGACATGTTTATGACGTGAATGAAACCATGACTTGAGTTGCACTGCCAAATCGTGCGTCTGCAGTATCGACAAACTTCATGTCGACCTTACAAATGGACTCCATGGGCATTATCTTCGAATATATGGTAACGACTACACGTAGACTGCCACGGTCCGTTCTTCAGCAAGTATTACGCATTATTGATCGTCAATTTCTATTCCCGTTGGCCAAAAGTGTATTTTACTACATCTCCCAGTGCAGATTTTACCGTTCGGGCCTCGGGAATACTTTCGGTAGCGATATTTCTCTCACTATCGTGACAGATATTGGAAATCTTTCCACTGCTAAGAAATTTACCCCAACTGCTGAACTCTGTGGATTGTTTAAAGCGCAGCCCCCCGCCCCCGGCATCCACAATCCAATGGAGCGGCGGAAAACTTTGTGCTCATACTGAGGAATGCTACTGCTTCTGTGAATCTCAGTACATAGGACGAATCGGACATAGACGTCGACAACTTCTTGATGCAATGCTGCAACGCAATACATACAGCTACTGGACAGTCCAGCAATCGAGCACCTCAAACGAATCTCTTAAACTTGGAGCCTTCGGAAACTGTGTAGCATTGTGGCAACATCCAGGGGCGCAAAATTTATGTCGAATGCTTGATTTGAACGATGGAACTGTGCATTGTAAACATGTAGACCAAGTAATATGTGATTTTCCCAGTACTCGTGCTAGTTCTGATTTTACGAATCCTGTTATTTCTGAATCAATTTTAGATACATTTTATTCCAGTACAAGTGCTGAAAATAAGGGCGAAGTATGAAGTAGATCCAAACGGTTATGTCAGAAAGACCTTCATTATAGCAATGAATCAAAGCTTCATTCAAGCTGTTCAGGAAGTGGTGGTTACGTGTAAACTGTGAGCTCCTGTTTCTTGCCTAGCATGCGTCCTTTTGCTTTTATTTTTGCGGTTATTGCAGCATTATTTCATTGCCTCCTCGTCGTATTATCCGATTTAATTCGGAATCTTAGTAGTGTGCTGGACAACTTCTATGCGGAATCCGATATTTATGACTTACTGGTCCGAATACGACTCACTGCAGATATCCAGTCCGCGTTTGATTTGTCTTTTGTAAAACAGCACCACCGCGTACCACCTGTGCGTGCTTCACTACAAAAGGGCTGGTGAGCGGCAAAAAAGTAGAACTTGTATACCAATCTGCGTCTAAGAGCCGACAAAGACTTTTTCTTAGTTTCTCCTACTGCATAAAATTGACGTTAGAACGGATACCACTTAACTGCTGATCTCATTAACGCACAGCGGATGAAGTCAACCTATCATTTGGACTTTATTCTCATTGGTACATTTACGTTCACAGTTGTCCACTCAGAGTTCGCAGTTCGATATGTATTGATGATAAGACAGAGTGGGTCTTGAAAGCTGAAGCAAGCCAGTGAATGGCAACGCCCTGCTTGCATAATTTGACCTGCGGTAGTCGATGAACTTGTTTGATTCTTATTTGATACTTTAGGGGATAGGGATTGACACGTACGATTGGATCAATTTTTTATTTTCACTTTTTCTCCCTTTTAATGAATACGCAACAATACAATTTTCAGGAAGGGGGAAGCGGCCAATCAAAGGTCTGTCGTGTAACACAATGGGAAAAGTCAGTTGGTGGTGGTGGGGTTCGAATACACTTCCCCCGGGGTGGTAATTTGGTGACGTTATCACCGGGACGGTGGACATCTACCAGCCACTAAGGTCCAACAAAGGACCTCGATCGATCAACAATCGGCAGTTACGCCGAAAGCGTCAAGCTAAGGACGAATCCAGAAAGGTTATTTAATGACCAGGTAAAACCATGGACAAACGGATTCCAACAATCTCATCAAACAGGAAACTTCAACACGAATAACTCGGGGCTGAAAATCAGTGGAACAACCTTCCTTCCTCTATTCATTCGTTCGTCAAAATTGGGGAACACTCTGAACTAAGCTTAGGGATAGTTTATTCGACCAAGCCTCATCCACCGTAATGTACCCATTTGTTTGTATATGTTTTCAGTTTCAGTTGAAACAACCATTAAGCATGCATTTCGATGTGACGCTTCTAGTCGCTGTCTTTTGGCGGCCCATTTGGGTGAACAATAGGAGAAAAACAAGATGGTTGAAAGTAGGATCGAAGAGAAAATTCAGAAGTTCAGTGGATTAATGATGCAGAGAAGTTGAGAAGATGCACGAACATCACTGTTTACGACATTCAGTGTTTCTAACCATCGGTTACGACCATCCCGAGGTCCCCAGCCAGGGAGCCTAACGGGATCTGTGACCCAGACTCCTGGTTGGGGTTTTCATACCCTCATGCCAGGTCTTAGCTAGACCACCGTTGGCCTTATTCCATCCACTACCTGCCTCGGCAAACATCGCTCGCCGTGGTAACCTATTCGGTGACACAACCCCCACCAACGTAATCTATGGAGGTTGACCACTTGGGTGACCGCGATTGCCTAAAACTTTGCGCCTGACCTCAGCATTGCTCATCCGACGGCCCCACTAGATTCGGGCAATGCTGCGTAGACAGCGATGGTCAAACACCGACAGTCTGTCTTAATCTTGTTTTCTTAATGTACATGTTGGGGAAATGATTTGTATTTTACGATCATACAGTTATTACATTGAATCAAAGAACATAAACCGGTTTGTTCAATAACCGGCTACCGGTGCGAACGTGACCCGGTACATTTCAAGTGCTCTCTACAGAGTACAGGTAAATAAACCGAATGGCTTACGATAACACCACTTGGAGTCTAACAAAACCATTCAAAATGAGAAAAATCATGAGGGAGTTTTGATGCATTAATAGCATGATTTTGGCCTTTCAACTTCCCTGATGTCCAGAGTGGAAAATAACGAACCAAGACAACTGCAGTCATGTGACGAAACAGGGTCAACGGGATTTTCTAAAACCAAGATCTTAACCGTTTATCCACCGATTTCTGCTCCAAAACGTTGGACAGTTTATCTAGCTTGCGCTTCACCTATTTACTGAACCAATCGTGTTCAGGTTTGCCACCCAAAACCTGCCCCGTGGACAAATTTAGGAAAAAAGAACTTCTATTAAATTCTTAATTATACATGGTTCTATATATTCCACACCAATTCGCAAGCACTTGCGTTCAGTTCCTTTATTCTCCACCAGTTTCTAACATTTCATTTTGGATGGAATAGTGTTATGGACGACACAAAAGAACTGATAGTTGTAAGGACCTCAGTGGAACTTGTCAACGGTATGGATTTCAGGCCCTTGGACTATTTCTGTTTTTCCATACATTCCCATGTCACATACTTTACGAATTGCTTTTTTCTACTTCATTTCCTGTACTGCATTTATTAAACGAGTAAAGCAGTCCCTGCCGTGAGTTTTATTGCTTGCACGAACCCATTTGTGGTCGCACTGGAGAACACATCAACGGTCTAGTAATGTGCTGGTACCTACGATCAATACGTCGATAAAAAAACGCCCTAGGTGCCTCAAAGGCACAATGAACCTACGGACCTCTGACAACTTTTTCAGACGTACCGAGCTGTTTATTGGGATTCCGAGTATTATCCATGCAAGACTACTGGTACAAACATTACTAACTTTCTTTATGATGAACAAGGTCCATGGAAGTCACCGTCACACTAGACACAAGGTGCACTCTATGGGTCGACCGGTCTAATCACTCCGTCGACCACACACTGTCGGAGAAATATGTTATTTTGTGACTATGCAAAGCACTCCCGCACCAAGTGACTGTTAACATATAAAGTTTGTGGAAAAAACATGACAGTTTAAGTGAGTGTAAATCCAATGCAGCCAAACTATATGTTACATCTGTTCCTAGTCTCTTATTTTCTTTCGCCTTGACTACCGGAGCTCCCACTTGTTTGCCCTGCGCCACCATTCTCTCTTTTGTTAATGACATGAAATTTCAGGTTCTGATAGATAGTGTTAGCTCCGACCGCTATGCTTCTCTGTCCGATGTCACTTCATATGCTTGGTAAGTTCATTCCGGTGAACCTAAAACACAAGGTTTTCTGATGTATAACCCGGTCATTGTTATTCCGGTTTTCAAAGATCACCTTAAGATAACACTCTGTGGAGAAAAATGGTCCTTCCTCGGTCCATCTGCCAACAAAATTGAATCACCTCGATTCACTCCCCTTATTTCTCGTGATTACAAATCAATTGCCACAAAATCTGTACGACATTCGGGTGAAGGTAACTGTAAGATCTTTCAAAACGTGGCCTTATTGAACGGTCAAACTCTCCCTGAATAGCTCCTGAATGGCATCATCACAAGAAGCATGAAGAAAAAAATGTTGATTACTGTAGCTGGATAGCGCAAAGCTTCATACGACTAGACTCTCATATCATAGTATCCAGTGCTCGAGATTTGAAAAAGGCGTATAACCAGGGTCCCACTATAGAGCACGAAAAACTCCATTTCTGAAGCCTGTCATAATAGCTTTCAGTTTTGTAGTACAACCTTTGAGCTTAAAAACTCTGTAGCTTACTTTTGGTGCATTATAGACAGAGGAAGACTTGAAGAAAACATCCTTATACACAGACAACGTCATGACCGCAGATGACGAGGAAGCTAGCCAGTGACAGAACGGAGAATGTCGCCATTCATAGTCCGGCTCCTCGAGGCAATCCATCGCTACTAGTACTTGACATACTAGCACGAGCAGATTCATCTTTTGTAGTAGAACTCATTGACTCCCGTTTAGGCCCTATCCCGAAACGGAATGGCCCAGTCTCGATGAGGGACGCTCCTTCCAGTTGCAATGCTCATGCCGAACATGGCTTCCAACATACTGACAACAAGGAAAAACACACATTCATAACTGATGAAGCGGAAAAGAGTAAACAGTTTTCATTGTTTTGTAACTTTTCCACATCAAACACATGTGCTGCTTATTTCTACGGTGGACAGCTGGATAAAAGCTGTGCGATTTAGAGTACGCCGATGACATCGTCTGCTTGTTCGAATGTATGGACGACGCGCAAAGTGCACTTGATAGACTAACAAGTGCAGTTGCCACATTCGGTGTGTGCTTTGCACCTTCAAAGTACAAAGTGATGCTGCAGGACTGGGTCTCGTCTACTCCCGCTCTGAAACTAAATCGTCAGGGTTTAGTTATGGTGGATTATTTTTCCTACTTAGGTAGTTTTGTGACCAATGACGGTAACGCAGCAAAAGAGATAACCGCCCGCATTTCCCAGGCTCGGGCAGCATACGCAGAATTGAAACACCTTTGGCGTAGACGCGACGTTTCACTGAAATTGAAAGGTCGTGTATATTGTGCCACCGTTCGTTCAGTTCTGCTTTATAGTTGAGACCTTGAACTTGCGAGTAGAAGTAATCTGTCGACCAGAGGTTTTCGATTATCGGTGTTTACGCAGTNTAAGCCGTCGTATGTTTGGGAGTCCATCAGGTATAAACCTGCTAGCACACCGAATTCAGATTAGTAGGCTTCGCTGGCTAGAGCACGTATTGTGTATACCCAGCCATCGTCTGCCACACCGCGCTTTATTCGCTGTAGCTAATCCGGGCTGGAGGAAACCAAGTGGAAAAGAGGCATGAAGAAATGCTCAGAGCCATTAGGTAGAGTAGGTATCTCTCGCCTTCCAGGTTGGGGTCCGAAAGACTCCACAATTGGTTGGTTGGAGACATTGAAGGATATGGCAGCAAACCGGCAGCAGTGGCGTTCTTATCAGGTCAGAATGCTTGAAACGGTACGTAAGCGAAGTTCGATTGCGCACCCTGTGTGTTGACCATAGTGGTTCACCTTCTTCTCCCTCCCTCAAAATAGATTTAACCCCTGTCCACCTTAAATTTTACCATTACCCTTGTATGCATTGCGAGTTTGGCAGCGATGAGCGAAGTTCGCTTCACTGTATTTCGCTGTACGATGATGATGATGATTTCTACCATCAGCCATCATTCTCCGGTCGGAGTGTCATATTCCGATTCCTTTCATTTCATGACGATCTAGTTACATGGTCTCCTGACATCTCCATAAGACCACGTATTGGTGAACCTTACATGAATCTATATCTGGCTACACTGAGTGTGTTATAAAATAAGTCTGCATGAAAACGACGGCGAATCCTTACGAGCACAGAACTTAAATGACCCCGGATTAGGAGAAAAACAGCTTCGTGTAGTGATAACTATCCATTGACCATTGGTTGTGAAAAAGTATAAAACACCAAGAGAGCACAGAAAATCACAGGCTGTTTGAATGGAAAAAAGGAAAAACCGAGAAGGGAAAAAGCAGACGAATTACGTAGAAAATTGAACACTCTAAAACGTAAAGAGAAAAAAGAAACAATGGTTTTCATCAAGTTGTACGATTGGGGAGCCGCTTCAAAATATGCATCGTAACTGGACGATTGGTCAACTCAGACAAATAAGGAATGTAGAAGGCACGAAACACATGACACAAAATGGGATATTGTTTGAACCATGAATGCAACGGTTCGTCTCGCACAGCCAATATGCCACAGGAGTGCGGTTCAAGAATAGAGCGAGCGACTATCGATTTCCATCGTCGTTTATCCGACACATACAATTCTTCACGCGGGCCCGGTTTCGAATCCCGATCGAGGATATAGTCACAGGTGAGAGCCCCACCCGGAACGAAGCGATCCGGCTCTTCGAGATTCGCCCCATTAAATCGACTTCCTTCTGTACGAACGGAGTTGATCCAATTGGAATTCGAATCGCGTACTGCCATAAAATGACCCGGCAGTTGGCCGCTAAAGTTGGATCGCAAATAACCCAAGGACCACCGAGCCCCGTTACCCGGTAGTAAGAAACGACTGGGAAAATAGTGCCAATCACGACCGAGACAAAGAAGCGGTTTTGAATTCGCACTGGGTGGAGGTAAATGACGTATTAAATAAATTGGTGCATTGTACCAACGAACAAGTCCGACCGAGCGAGATGTGCTGGCCAAAAGAAAAACTGTGATCAACAGTACGGAGCATACAACACCGGCAAACTGATTCACGCGAAGCCAACGGGTAAGGCGCGAAACACGCTGAACAAACCAATAGGTGAATAAAGCCGCACCAAGTGATAGGCAAGGATAGCATGGGAATAAAAAGCGCTCCTCTTTGTGCTGTTGAGCGAAGAATATCAAGTTCCATAGAACCATGGGACTAACACAAACCAAGGAAAGATGGAGTGGTATCAGACCATTGCGATTTTGGGTGGATTTCGAACGGGACAAACTCTGTAGGAGAGCATGAAGCACCTGTCCGATGGAAACCAACAGATAAAGACCTGCAAGACCAACCGCAATATTGTGATTCAAAATGTAATTTTTGACATAGAACGAAACAGGCTCCACACCATATAGCTGAGAAGCACTGCCGGGCACATTGTGCGCATGTGGGAACAGATTGTAACGAATGATATTCAACGGAGCTAAAACGAACCGACCGAAATGATAAGAG
>UZAN01055123.1:0-14816 GCA_900618425.1 Echinostoma caproni | reverse complement strand
GTCAATTCGCAAATGCTACTGTACGGAACTCAACACCATCTTTATTTACATCTACTGGGGGGAACCAATCCTTCACCCCTGTGGAAGGCCTGAATGTACTTGAGTTCCTTAAATCTAACAAGGCACATGACCCTGATTTGTTGTCCCCCTTCCTACTGAAAGAGTGTGCTGAACAAATTGCTTCACCTGTTTCTGAGTTGTTCAATTTATGAATGTCATCGAGTAGCATCCCTGATTGTTGGAGAGCTGATCGGATAACCCCAATTCCCAAAAAAGGATCTTCCAAATATCGACCGATTACCTGCAAATCAGCGTTATTGAAAGTTTTCGAAAGAGTCCTTCTTAACCGGCGGACCCTTTTATCTGTCACCCGTGACCCTATTCATTTTGCATACAAACATTCGCTTTCCACTCTCGATGCTGTTACTCACGTTGTTCACTCCGTTTCATTCTTAGTGGATAAAGGGGCTGGCATCGTCCGTTTCACTTTTCTTGATTATGCAAATGCTTTCGGATCACTTGACCGCGGCATTCTCATTCAATGTCTTTCGAACTGTGATCTGGCACCTAATTTACTGAATATACTAATTAATTACTTCCCTCATCGGACGCAATACACTTTTTGTAACAGTAAATCGTCCTCCCTGCTAGAAGTTAACTCTGGAGTATGCTGATGACGTGGTGGTCGGTTGTCCCTCAACTGTTCCCGATTTTTTCTCTCAACTTCAAACTTTTCTCAATAACATTTTTAGTTGATCGACTCCCCGATCTTTCATGCTAAATGTAGACAAATGTGTGGATGTTTCTTTTAGCCTTAAAACAGGCATGCCTTATCAAACCCTTTTGAATAATTAACCTGAACTTTCTGTTAATGGTAATACCATCCCCTGTGAAATATCTTGGAGTTACTTTGTCACACAATCTTTCTTGGTCCAAAGGTGTTAAAAACATTTATATTCGGGTTCGTAAGCTATCATTCTACAACTTTAGGCTTAAAAAGCTCGGCGTTCCCTCAAATGTCATTCTCAAATATGTGACTGCTTGCATTCTTCCACATTGGTTGTACTGTTCCCCCGTACATTTTCCTGGTCTGAAGGAGAAAGACTTTATTCTCTTTTCCAGATCTCTTAAACTTCTTTCTCGTTGCAACGGCACTTCAAAGACCGTTTTGGTTGACTTTATTGTGAACAAGCATTTTGACCCATGCAATCGATTTATCAGCCATATCCTGTCCAACGAAGAACACTGCCTGCATGCCCATCTCAATAAATCGGCCTCTCATCCGAGTAACCGTTCCCAATTTCAGATTCTTTATGCACGCACTAACACGCATAAAAACAGCATAATCCCATATTTTGCTCGCATCTTGATTATCCGAGCAAATATTATTGCTGACTTGAACAATCATCTCTCACATTAGGATTTTACGTAAAGCCGTCTGTTTGTCATTTAGTAAATGCATATATCTTCTTTTTCCAATACTTAACGGTTTTCCCCTACTGTAACATGTCAGAAATGCTGAAAATTCATCCTATCGGGTGCATAAAGCTTTACTTGACTTGACTTGAAGTGCATCATATGGAATTATATTCATCATTGTTCAATTCGTGTAAATACCCTATGGGGCAAGAAAAGCATCTGCTTGTAAGTAATGCCCATAATAAAACTTTGACTTTGACTTTGTGTACACATTAGATTATCTGGTAAAAGTGGAATTTTATTATCCATATTAAACACTCAAAAGACTGACACATGCCTGGATCTGTCTCATCAGCAGTTCGAGTCGATCGACCCAACTGGAGGTCGAGCCCGGGACTTCACAGGTAAAACGCAAGCATGTTACCCACCTGGCCACCGGGCAGTTGATTAGGCTGTTTCTCACTTTGAGCCTACACGATATATCACAACCCATCTTTGCGGTCAACCATGTTTGATCGTGTGAACTGCTTTAATCAAACCCCTTAAGATCCCGATGTCATGCGTTGTAATGTGTATAACTTTTACCACCCCTGAAGCTTATATTTCTCTTTGGAGCCCACCGCAACCTGCCCATTTTCTGTTTTTGTAAATGTAAAACGGCAGTCCTGGAGAGTGATTGCAATGTTATGCATTCAATACCAGGGGAAAAGAATAAAAGATTCAGAAAAAACCCTGGGAAAATTTTGGTGCTCCAGCTACTGTAAGGAAATAAACGGTAAATCGTAATTGATCAACCTCTACTCGTCTTAGAAAAGTATCCTATGTCCCATAATAGTTGACGACCTTATTGGAAATAAAAGAAGACTAGTTGTTTGCAACAGGATTTAGCGACTTGACCAGTGACCGATTTAATTTCTTCAAACTCATTCTGTTGATCATCTTAAAAGACACGCACGAGTACCCAGCAGCGTTGCCAATCATCCTCGTCTAAATGCCTCCAAACAACATTTACTTTACCACATTTCACTTTTGGAGACTAGACTGTATGATTTTATGTTCCATGAAAACAACAACAATAGTTCTTCCGGAGATCTATTTTGGTATACTGTATAAGTGCAAACAAAACCGTCTGATAAGTTGCGCACTGGTCACATTGGTCGTGTGCTTGCAGTTTACCTATGTGGTTCCAGATTCGACACCCAGTTTAGTCTATAGAATAATACCCATGAAAGTTGGAACGTTTAAAAGCGCTATCATTCTTATCATTTCTTTCTCACTGCTCTTTATACAAAGACATTTTCTGTGAAAAAATATTAAAGTAGTGATTCGTTCAGTCCAGGATTTCGATTTAACATTTTTTCTGGGAACTGAAGTGCATTGAGCAGTATTTATTATCACTAGACGTACCCTGTTGAGATGCAGAGATATTCACAAAAAAAACGAATAGAAATCAAACATTGTCCAGCAATACCTTGATGAACCATCTAAAGAACATCATTTTCTAAAACTTTCGGAAAAAAGCCAGAAATGTGGATATCTTTTAGTATTTCTAAAACTCAAGTAATAGGGCAGGCAGTTGGGAACAAAATGAGCTATGTAAGTTCATCAGTTTTTCATGATTATTACGTCATTTATTCAAGTGCAAATTGCACATGTGACAGAAAAACCTGGAACAGGTGATCTGTCTGAGCGCCCAGCCAATGAGACCAAAGTGAAGCCTCCTCTTTTTCCTCTGCCTGGCAAGCTGACTGGAATGTTTTACCAAGCATTTTCATGGTACAATACTAACTACACGCAGATGTTCCTGTTTGTGATTCCTATCCATTTACGGAGAGAACCGTTCAACAATTGAATGTTTAAAATGTTCACCTACCGCATCGTATCTTAGATGCAGTGTTCTGGAGTAAATTACGCGGAGGGCAGAAGATAATGTGGAGACGAGGCCTGAAGGAATGTACAGAACGATTGTGTGAAGTAGGCGTTTGGTTTCCTGGTTTGGGTTCAAAAGACTCCGTAATTGAACTCACTGAAGGTCCTGGCAGAAAACATACAGCAGCTAGGATCCTAATATCAGTTCTTGTCAGACCAGAATGTTTGAAATAGTACGTATGCATAGTTGGACTGTGTATTTTGTGTGTTGATCATCGAGGTTTACTTTCTCGTCGCGATAAATAGGCCCAATCCGTATCTTCCTTACAAATTCTTACTAACCTCGTACGAATTAGGAGTTTGACAGTGATAAGTGAAGATCACCTCCCATTACTACGCTGTACAATAACAATGATGGTGATGATGAATAATTCAAATGTCTATTTTATTGCAGGCTGTTAGTTTATTCTTTTAAAATGGCAAATTCTACACCAAGACAATGCCTCCTATTCAATCTAAATTCTTCAAGAACTACAAGGCGGCGTATGCACACGCAAACTTCCACAAGGGATAAAACTGGGACGTAATCAAATAACTGTGATTACCAGTGTGTTCATATTTGTTTTCTTTCTAAATGCTTATTGCTTTACATGATATATTCTGAACAAAAAGCGAAATCGATTCTTCGTTTCTTGCCTTGACGCGATAATCCTTTTTATTTTCTTTATTTTTCAAAAGTATATTATTTTTGAGGGAAATAGAATCCTGGTTAGTTGTGAATCTGTAAATTTATTGGTTCACTTTGGAATTGATGCTCCTTCATTGGTGTTGCTGCATCCTAAAACTCATCTTTTTTGGAAACGATTTCACACGGAAATTCTTCAGATAATTTTTAATTATAGCCATTAAATAAATGTTATCTGGTAGTCTCGACTACTACTTTCGTTAGTGGACTTCCCATACTCTGTTTAAACAACAGTAAACGCACACACGCACAGGCCTCACGGTTTCTGTCATACTATCGTTCCCCCTCCTGCGTTCTCGTTGAACAACTGACAATATCACAAGGGACGGCGACTGCCACATGCTCAGGACAATATCACGTCTACACACAAATTCGCGACTTTTCGCATGTAATGTTTATGCAGCCTATCATTATTACAAGAGGGGGAGAACTGGGCGAAGATTTCGAGTGAGAACAAGCAACTGAACAAATGCACCTGAGTTCACACTTTATGGACATAGTTACAATGACGAACACACCTGCTTTCATGTACTATCCCAATGTCGGGTGTGGGTGGGCAAAATACCTGAGGTGACACGAGGGTGCGACTGTCCGCTCTGTCGGAAAAGGAGTGGTAATGCCGCCTGAAGGGAAGGGGACCGAGTTTCAGTGCTGCAAATCGCGCGTCGTTAGCCGAGGCCGTCAGTACGACCGCATCCAAATGCCGTGGGGTCATGGCTACCGCCGAAATAACAACAACAGCAGCAGCAACAGCAGCAACCATCCGTCGTCCAAGTGACAGGTGTTCGCAATGTGTTTCACACGGAATGAAATCAGTGTTTACCTGCCTCCTTGGGGTGGTACAGGTCAGGCCCTGCTGATCAGCATGAAAAGCCCTAACCGAAGACGTTAGTGATAATATTTGTAATGCTATTTATTGATAAATGTGGAGATAATATTGTGCTCCGAAATCCCATTGTTAACTGATGATCATTTTCAGCGATAAACCTCGCAGTCTCAGCCACCACGTTCATAGTTTATTTGCGCTGTATGGGTGACTCTTTCGCACGACACTGTTTGTGTGTATCTTGCGCATGTTCTCCCTCGGTGCGAATCTGTGAGATTATTCAACGAAAATGGCCTAATTGATGGAAGCACAATGGATGTGAGATGCACACACGCGCGCACATCAACCAGATAGCACTCGTGTGATCACACATATGAGAACAAGAACGGAGACTGCGCGGTTGGTGGAATGTGGTGGAGATAGAGTATGTCGGTCGTGCGTGAAAGAGAAGTGTCACTCTCGGCCTATGTACATGCACACACATGTGGTCGGGTACGCAGGCCTGCAATGATGTACGCACGCGCTCGTCTCTTTATCTCCGAAATTAGTGTCTGATTTTGGGCTTTGTTCTGCTTTCGTTATACTCCAATTCCTGGTCAACTCACTCATAAAGCTATCAACAAATCTGTTTATAAACTTGCATGTGAATTTCTCCTTTTCTGCTGATCACAAAGCATCATGATGGACTAAATTGTCTTCGTGGAGTTAATATCGACTTCGAATGGGGAGGGAGCTGTCGATGATTTATTGCAGAGTTGAAAGGCAACGGAGTATTCTGATGCGGCTGAACATAAACATGAAAGAGTTTAATGGGTCACCGGGAAATTCGTATGATTAGCGGATATAAATGTTCCAGTTTAAATAGTGATGCAAGGAAAAGAAGCTTTTGGAAAAAGCACAGTCAGTGGGCTGAAACAAGCTTCGTCGCACATTCTAGTTCGTCCAACGGAACAGATTCACTGTCCACAAGAACTCTGACAACGTAGCAACCTTCCAATATGCAAATGCTGATGGTTGCATTGGTACCTCATATATGAGGGGAGGAATACTTTGAATTCAGTGCCTGTTATTTAATGCATTATCCTGAAAACACGTTGTTTGTGTCCAGCAAATGTGGTCTTAAATTCGCAATGGTTGATTTTTTCTTTTTTCCTTTCCATTTTACTTCCTTTTATTGAATATACAAAATACATTTTTCAGGAAGGGGGAAGCGGTCAATTAAAGGGCTACCATTCAACACACAATGGAGAAAATCGAACTCACATCCACGGGGTGATAATTTGGTGACGTTACCACCGGGCCACCACCGCAGAATGTTTCGCGGAATAACTGGTCAAGTTTCCACCATATCCATTGATACAAGTCACTTGATATCAAGTGTATAATACATACATCCCGAAAAGTGAAATTGGTAAAGATTCCTTTGTGGATGAATTCGGGATGCATGCGGATGTCTGCAGGAAGATTGTGTTGGCAACATTACAAGTACGTTCTACCACATTTATCGAACGGTCGTGAAAAATCAGGCTGATATCGTCACCTTTGAAGAAGAGACAACTGTATACCTTCTTGAACTTGTTATTAAGTAAATTGAATAATTTTCGTACCACCGGTCGGTAATGTCACCTATCCGAGCAAACATTGCGCAGTCAAGCCTGATTTCAGGATTAAAACCACCACTTCAGCTGCATGATCTAATTGGAATTTTGTGGAAGTTTGAATTTAAAAGTCAAAACCGTTGTTGTGATGAGAATATCGATTGTATGCAAGAAACCTGTGAGCCATATCATGCGCGAGCTGCGTGGTGACCGAAATGAATTACCAATGGTTACCTAACCAACTTGTGCCCGAACATGAGACCTAAAGAGAAACGTATACCCCCAATTCTGTTTTCATTACTCGCTTTCGTGAAATCTCTGCGTTATTTTCTTACACAAGTGTTGTTGTAATGCTTGAAAATAATTTCAGAGGAAACATGTTCTGATTTGTATTGATTGTTTTCTAAACAATCTGCCAGCATAGTCTCAATCTGACCCCTGCAAATATCGTTTCAACAAAATTAAATGATAATCGAAAATAACTGTGTTATCTGCATTCCGCGGAAATTTATTTGTGCTCAAATTACCAGTAACCAAAACAAGCCCACACTGTTGTCAACTGAATTTCTAGCTTTATTTTTGTTCATTGAGATTTGCAATGATACCTCCAGTTTAACGAAAACATTGGAATTACGCCAACTCATTTTCTGTTTATCCCCAGATATTCAAAAGTGAAAATTGAGGTTTACAATCGTTTTGACACTACCGACATTCAAATACCAATGCATTCTGATAATTCGATCATTTTTCTGATTGTTTCTCACAGTGACCTCATTTCGTTTGCCTCAATTAGAGCAAAGCCGAATGCTCAATCTGATCAGGTCTGTTGGGTTTCAGTTTGAACCACAAACTTTTCCGTTTGGGAAGCTCGAAAATGTAAAAATTTCCTCTGTATTTATTTCTTCGTAGTTTGCGTCACGAAACAACTGTTTGCACACCATTAACTGTTTGTCACATCGCGGGTTAATAGTTCAAAATTACACATTCCAAGCGGTTGGGTCGACTCAGAACGGCTTGGGCACCGAAATTTAGGAAGACAAATTATCAGAAAAATTCTGTGCTATTTGTCTTGTATCTTCTGTTAAATAAACTCAACCACAAGGTTATATATGCACTTATCAGCGCCAAATGTGTAAATGCACAAAATNCTCACCAGTGAGCGTGTTCAATCATGTAATGCAATAACTGATCAAGTTTGACTTTGTGTAAATTTAACTTATTCAGTTCACCAAAATCAGGGATTGCATATTCAAACTTATTTTTGATCGTGGATGCATTGTGCATGGTATCTATCACTCGAAATACATACACAAGTCTNCTAATGTACTGAACTTGTGAAGAATAGATGCCAACAGAAACAACAACAGTATTTGAGCACATCCCCGGTGTCTGTAGTTTTTGCATGGAACAAAAAACAAGAATACATAGATAATTGAGTTCGATGGGTTCAGTCAACATCCCGTATCGAAGCTAATTCTCTAATGTCGTCAGCATACGGTTCTTAAAATAAATTTAATGAGCAAATGAAATCACAAATGATTTTAAATTATATGATGTAATTTATCCGAACGAAACCCATTTGTTGCACCATTGGAGAACATGAAACCCCCGGCCACCTTCGTATAAGAAGACAAAAACTGATTGATACACATTACTCTGAAAGCTTCCAGTTAGCGCAAAACGGACAAACGTATCCAAGCTAATCAACTTTCAACCAAACCGATTTGTTTGTCTACAGCAGTGAAGTCATTGCGCAGATGTAAGATTCTCAAAAACCCAATCCGAAATTCGCTGCTCTCAACTAATCTGTCAATTTTAGTTTTGTTAGGTCAAGGTTTCACGGGTGGTTCAAATCGAAATCCGGTGACCTGATCAGTTCACGAGAAGTCCCCCCTGATTGAGTTCTAGGGATCGGTCAAAATGGGGTCCAGTATACGAAAACGACAGTACACCGCTGTTAGTTATGTGAAAAATTAGATGGGGGTGTCCATTCATTTTTTGTCTACTCGGGGAACTAACTGCTCTATAGCAGTGTTTTCAACCTCTAGTACTAAGTAAATTCAATGTAGAAAAAGGATTTTATGAAAACTCACTGGATGTTTGAATTAAAAATACCCAAATCAATTGGATTTCCGTAACTAAAATGGTTGAATAATATAATTGCTGCAGACCGTGATCACGAGGACCTTCTGTTCCGTTGTGGCGTTGGTGGTCAAGTGGTTAGGTCACCAACTTGTGACCCGGAAGTCCCGGGTTCGAACCGCTCCACTGCAACACGTCTTCTCAGACAGCCCTTGTATGGCCGCCGCCCTCCTTCCTGAAAGTTGGCTGTACATTTGTATATTCCTTAAATAAAAGAGGATGCAAAAAAGAAATTTATTATTATTATTTATTATGTAAACATGTAACCCATTGAAAATAACACCAAACACAAATAAAGTCACGTCAAGCGAACCAATTCTTCTCCGGATATATTGGCGGTGTTGGCGCTTGAATCACGACCTGGACTGTTGGTGCCCTCTAGAACCGGTGCATGAAAAACAGCAATCCTGTCGCTCTCGCTTCAACCTATTTTGATAAGTATGATGACGTTCAAGGGAACAATTCCAGTGACAGGTCTCACATAAAATCCCCGTCAACGTGGATCCAGCATTCATTGAAGAACTCTCAAAAGCAGCAGAGCGTTATTATTGTGATCATAAATGTTTTGCCGGTCGAGGCAGCGAAATCATGATGCGACAGCATTTAACAGCAAACAGTAATTTTGGTTCTTTCTGGATAGTTACTATTATCACAAAATGAAAGCCTTTGAATGGGTTGAAGGTCATTTATTCTGTGGAATAATAACTTCATCTGTGCTTTAAATGATAGGAGTGCAGTGGAAAATAACCGTAGATTACCAATCTGCCGTAGGTATATTGTCAGTTCAGAGGTAAAATGCTACCAATCGATGATGCCCGTTAGGAAACCAGTAACCAAGACCACTATGCATAAATATTGCACATGGGAGAACACTGATAGGATAACACGCTTGGAGCCAATGCTCTTTTCATACACATTTTATTGATATACGTTGCTTTCTTACAGTAGACTAACCGCTACAGTTTTGGCCTTCTAACCGTGTCTCGGCATTCTAATGGCTGGTTTCTAGTGCGGTTACGGTTTCAGAACTGGACCAAGGATCGAAAATCACTGAATCTGAATTTACGCGTACCGTTATTACACTAGTGAATCTCTCAGAACAGAAAGCAAAAGCAATGAGTTGAGCTGATGTCTGAAATACAGAGTCGTTCAAATAGTTCATGCTTTGTGAACAACAATGCGGATTTGATGTTAGTTAGCACAGATCAGCCACGAGATACACCCAAACAAGGACTTGACACCTGAATACCCATAATCAGTCACCACGGTGATGCTAATGCCTCGAGGCGTGACTCCGGTCCCCGAGGGATCTCACATCTATACGAAAGTAAACGGCATCACACGCACACGGTAAACAGCCGATTTGGAATAAATGCGGCCTGGGTGCATTGCAAGATTCTCACATTATCTTATTACAATACAGTTATGTTATGGAGCTGAATGGTAACTTTTGAGTGGATTCAGGCCCGAATCTTCTACCCATCCCAAGCGAATAAGAGTCTGGTCACCAAAAGGGCAGCAGGAGCGGAAATAGTTGCACACCGTGTGCTACTGTCAAACTAGTTTGATACACACCTAATAAGCAGATATCTTGATTTTCGCTGTGAGTAAATAATACCTTTATCTTTACCTCGCATTCCTATTTTTTGATAGGTTTTCGCAAACAATAATGCGTTGTTCATTTGAATGACAATAAAAGTCACTCTAGTGGTTTTTATCACACCACCTTTTGGATAGAAATGAATGGGAAAAGAACCAAATCACGTTTTTTGCGAATTCTCTTCTCCTAGAGTAGAGCTGTTTACCGAATTAGGTCGTCCTCATACCATTGTCGGAAAATGGAACAACAAAACAGTCTTAACGGATATGTTGTTGTTTAGATAAACGTGTCAGAGCGAACCGAGCAGATGCTTGTGTTGTCTGTGCTCGTATCGATTTTCCCCAGCGCATCTGTAGATCGGATCGCAACAGCTTTTCACCAGCTTGCAACTGTATATGAGACAGAAAATAGTTCCTCTGGTAATGACGAGTTCGCATCGGTACCCTTTTTGGACTCCAATACATTGCGATCAGGAAATAATGTGGAACGAGTGTAGCTTGGGATGTGTATGTTGGTGGTGGTGTGTCATCTGAGCTTGAAGCGTTGTTCGCAGACGTTTCGTAGTCAAGCTAGACAACATCATCAGTGCAACTTCGGGGAAGCGTCGGTCCTCAGTGTCACCGAGTTTATATAGTTCCGTTCGAGGGTTTTGATTGATCCTATTGGTCAGTTGTGACCATTTGCTGTAATTTGATTGGCTGCGACGTTGTCATGGTGACGCCCCCTCTTTCCCCATTGATCGACTAGCCTTCTTGGACCAACCGAAAACCGGTTTGAACCGGTTTCGAACTGGTTCTGGGTTGGTTTTGGCTGGGACAGTTTTGGGTCACTAGTGGTTCCTTAGGTAATGATAAATTGGTTCCAGTTCTATATGTTTGTTTATGCAGTCCCTCCTGGAGTCCCATGCTTCGATGAATTCCCGTTTTGACTTTTTGGTTCCTCTTCCGATTATTCTTGCGTTCTGCAGTTCGAAGATGTGGTTTTCAGCATCCATGTTGATTGAGATCTGAGACTTCTCCTCTTGTCTTTCGACTGCCAGTGTGTGTTCGAGTAGTCGGGTCTTGAGTTTTCTGCTGGTTTGTCCCACGTAGTGTTTGTCACAGTCTCGAGGCTTTAATTTGTGTAGGACGTTTGAAGAATCTTCTTTTGGTAGTTGATCCTTTGGTCTTGACAGGATAGCCTTCACTGTAGCTCCCAGCTTCGAGAACACCCCATCCCAAAACATTGTGATCAGTTTTGGCCTCATATCTATTTTCAGTCCAAACCTGTGAGCTGCGAGTAACATAACTGGATTGTAGGCCATCAAGATTACAAGCTTTTCTGCATAATGGAGAAAAGCAAGTTATAGATCAAACATTGCCAAATATTCTCGTAACTTAAATTTATTACACTTTTATTGAATTTTCAGAGCTTGCAAGATATGGAGCATGGGATAACTTCGTTTTCGCGGGCTGCTCACATAGAGCAAACATTTTCCGGTGGGCTACTGATGCAACAGCCCACCACTGGCTTACATGCCGTGATGAGTCACTGTTTTTCGGTGAATAAGTCTTAGTGATGAACATCGGTCATCCATGCGCCTCACCATGAGCGAATTGTGACGAAATTCAAAAGGAGACACCACTGGGAACTTTATTGGTAGTTCCGAAATTTTAACAAGCTCTTATTGTTGACACGCCCGCACAAACGTGAACTTCATTGTTACCAAATATTGTCGGTTGGCCTCCTTGAATACATGATCTACCATGCGCTGCAAGCGATCAATGAAACAACAACCAAGACACCTGAAGTGATCAGTTACTCATGTTTAATTGAAGAATAAAAGATAATGCATCAGTGACAACATGATCGTCATCAGCGAATAGATATATATATTGTAAGTCATGGAAATGATGAAACCAAGTGTACGGGACAAACCCTAAGACCACTATCTGAGGTAGGTTATTAAAAACGATTGTTTGCAGTATTCAATTAGCCAGTTAAGGATACATTAAAAGAAAACCAGTGTAGGGCAGATTTTCGCATTACACAAGGTGTTGCTCTTTTATTAACCCTTCCGTCATTTCAGTTTTCACTGACACATTTGGATGTTATAGAATCTTCGTTGAAACCAAATAATTCTTAGTTGATTTTCTTATCATGATTGATCTCATTTAAATCAGCTTTGCCAGTATGAATATTGTCCAATATGCTTACATTATCGGCCGGCAGGAGTCACTATACAACAATCAGGTTTTCAGTGTATATCTCATAGATTCATGCAGACTGAAACTGCGAATCTTCAAGTTGATAGTTTGAACCTTCCCTCATAAGCGAGCATTGTCGCGTTATGTAGTTGAATAAACTCACTTGTACAGGTGTTTCACTGATGTTTTGTTCACAGGAGACAGCATGCACCTACCTTTCTCTCTATAATTACACGTTGTCCTAAACCGGAGTAGAAAGCAGAACACTTTGCGGTGTAAAGAGAGCACAATTGATCCGCGACTCAAATCGGCGGAAGCAGTTATTTTATTCTTTGAATCAAGCCAATTGAATGATGCAACTTTCAACAAAACTGCAACCTCTGGCTACCGCAATTAGGATTGAGAAATTCATCCAGCATCTTGAGCGGTTAACTGAACCGTCATTCAGACATACTTACGTCGTTTAGTTTGTTATTATCCTTTTGAAACTAAAACTCTCACACAAGAATATTTTGAATAAATCGTCCAACTGAAACCCTAATAAAACAAATAGTTCCTTGATTGATTCCGGAAAAATGAAGCAAAACAACCAGTCACAACGACTGTCATCACAGAGTCTTAACAGACTTTAACCAAACGATCATTGCAGCCGAATTGGAGATTGGTCAAAGGAAAACTTTCTGAATTGCAAAATTTTAACGTATGGCTGCGTTGTTTTTCCATTAAATTGTTTTTTGACTACTTTGCTAACTTTGAATTCCTTGAGCGCAGTACTCTGGAATTTCAATAAGGCCATATGCTGGAATCATCACTATTCCAAATACTGTCGGTTTTGTAGTCGCTAAATGACAGAGCTTCCTCCACGGTTTTTGTGATAATTTTTGTAGTGATAGTTTGGTGAGTACAAAAACATACGTGTTTCATCTATCCACGCAGCAATGCGATCCAGCCTCGAACATCATGGCATAGAACAGCCGGCATCCATTGAAAAGTGATTTGGTAATTGACACATCATTTCATAGGTGTATTTCTCATATCTTCGCCCTTATTCAAAGTGAGACCCCATTGTAACCACTAAACATCAAAACGTGCTGTGGAAGTCACAAACTATTACCGATGACACCAATCATTAAATTACGCTGAGTTTAAACAGTTGTGTAGTTCTTCAATACGTGTGTCAAAAACGTGTTTTTGTAAACTGTTTTCAATCAATCCTCATTATACTACTATAAAACGAACAGGTACGAATCGCAAATATTTCACCAGGGTTGAAGGTCGCATACTAAAATTGAATTACGTCAAGAGTTTGTCTGTGAACCGATTTTTACGAGTTTCCAAAATTTTTATTTTGTTAAATAAAACAGGTGTAGGATTCCCTGCCTATTCGTTTCACCTTTAGGATAAGTACACGTACTATCACTCCAGTCGATGCGCTGATAGCCCTAATTGATTGGTGGTAATTAGGTCGTTGTTCAGAGTTATCAGGTGACTGAGTGAACTTTGTCATGTTCCCAAAAACAGTAATATTGTTCATCATCCCAGTCCTGATCTTTATCCCCCTTTAACACCGCTCACCAATATCCCGACCATCTTCCGAATTAGCATAATCTCCGACTTATCCGCTTCCTACATCAAGATATTGTAAAATATCTTACATTTCCTCCTTGATTAGGGAGATCCAATAGCACAGCTATTCAGGTATAATGCTGAGTACATTTTACAGTGTATAAATTCCGTTCATCCTGGCAATTGGGTCATGAAAATATTTGAATTACATTATCACCATGAAATTAAGACAAAATGTATTGAATCAATAAGAATTCAAATATTTCAGTTCACTTTGGGGATGTCACCCGAAGAATAATCAGTCACTAGAGAAGGGGGTTACTTGAATCACATCAATGAACCATTCACAATTGTCGGTCATTTATCATTTTGTATGATTATTCATCATTTTTTCATTCTGTAACTAAAACGTATTGGAAAACTTCATGATAGCCACAAATCCATAGTTTCCAACATACGATTGAATTCAGAGTTGCTCGCGTGCATTATTATTTCTCACAGGTGATGGACAACTATGGATCGGTTTTAAAGTGCAAAACTTGTAAATCACAGGCCTCATATCGTGTTCAATGCAGATTCAGGGAGCAAATGTGCTTACAAAGTCGTTCCTCACAAAGAACTTTCATTGCGACAACAGCACACTTCAAAGCCTGTTTATTCGTACCGGGTGTTCCGGAGTTAACGCTCATATTATGTTCCACTGTCGTTAGCACCAGTTTTGAAAAGTATGGCCTTCTGAATGCGCTCGTATAATTGCCAAATTGGACTGTTTGTCAATTCCAAGGTCGTTTGGTACCCTTGTTCTTCACGCCACCTGAACGTTTGTATCCGTTCTTCAAATTACTAGAATGAAACGCTGTTTCAT
>UZAN01055121.1:0-14817 GCA_900618425.1 Echinostoma caproni | reverse complement strand
TGTACATTGTGACGGTTAGCGTGTATGCTTTTTAACTGAAATGTGAGCTCGAGTGCTTGCAAAAGTTATACACAATACAATACACAATACTATTTTTTCTACTCATGATGTCCAGCGCCTCTGTGCAGTGAATTAGGCATCAGTTTCTATTCTGAGCGAAACTTTATGGACACCAAGTTCTACATTTATGATGTTCGGGTGTCAACAACCCCTCCCATTCGCTGGACGGTTCTTTCTTATTAATTAGCAAGAGCTAAAATAGTTGACTATCAAGAGTATGTTTGAGGTTTGAAGTCCGAACGAAAGTCAAATCTAACATAAACGGCTGACCAATAGTCCAGCAAGAACGAAACCACGGTCTAGCACCGTTTTGTCACTTATTATTTATCATGATATCCAAAATAATCTAGATTGTAGTCATGGTAGACTGGATGCACAAAACATGCTGGTAACGAAACAGCGTTCACGATTACCATATGGCTCAAGAATATTTATTCCACACCACCGGTCACGAGTAGCTGTGGTTTGAATGTGAACTTTTGACAATTTTTGAAAAAGAATTCCTCTATATGGAATTCTCAATGATTAAACATCAATTTCAGGCCGATTTTTCAGATACTAATCAAGTTATTGTGCTTCAAGGGTGGGTTGGGGTGCGTTATCAGTGCTGTGAGAGAATGCGCGTTGAACAGTCCAATCAACAGAAACCACTGGATTTGAAATGTTACAAATCGATACCCCATTCAACTGCTTCCTGTGTCCAGGATAATAAACACGCTCCGAGAGGCGGGGGGGGGATTTTGAATGAGAGAGATTTAACGAAAATCCCTGTTTGTCTCACTCACTTGACACTGACACAACGGGCAGTAATGATTTCGGGACCACGGATTGATCAGAAAATGTTCGCTTGACAAATGAACCAGTTCGATTCGATCGTTGACAATCTGTTCCAGAGTGCATGCTATGAGAGAGATAAAACAAAATGTTCTTATGCAAAACCGACAGACAGGCTTTACGTGGCAAACATGTTTCGAGGTTAATGGTTCCCAAATTAACCGGCACGGTTGTATTCCAAATTCATTTGGGATTCTCATCACTGATTTGGGTTTTTTTATTTGTTAGTCTTTAATTGAACAAATTGTTGTTTGGCAGACTGTAGCTTTTTATGTTGAAGTTGTGATAAGTTCAGTAGCCTCTATGGGATTTGAACCTACGCATGACGCCCCTCAAGCTTTTGGACAGCTCAGCTGGTAGAGCGTGCGCTGTACAAAAGCGTAGGCGACGTCCGTGCATGGATTCGCCCCCCCCTCCCTCATTTGTAAATGTTTATTGTGCCCTTGTTATACAGCGATTAAGTTGATCCCAGGTCTCGAAAATACTACAATCGGACTCAGTTGCACATCCATTCGGATGACACCGGCTTGGTTTCTCTGGTCGATTTTCAGGTGGAACAAACTGGATTATGTTTCTCATAAGCAATAGTTTATTCGGAGTTCATGTGGTAAGGCCACAGGAAGCGAGTGTGGCATGACTAATAACCAAACGGTACTGGTAAACTTTATCAATAAAAAATTCTTTCTCAACGCTATATTTTTGGTTTTACCATCTACACCAAACGTGCAACGTTCCCATTGCTGCCACATGAGGTCACGTGGATCAGAGGTGAGAAATATTTCCACATGATGTGATTTCAATTCACATCACTACTAAGCACCAGTATGTGATAGTTGTTCAATACGTGTCCGATATGCCTTTCACCCATTCCCTTCAATTTAGGCGTTTTTACCAAATTGAACTCTTATGATTATATCGGAGAAATGGAGGATTTGTTTTGCTAATACAGTGAACTTTGTCGCGTTAAGAACAAATGAAATGTGAACTGAAAATCTAGGATAGCTGCTTGGACCTGGTTGGGTCTCACCAGCAGTGCAAATTCATCGACCAGAGTGGATATTGAACCCTTGAATCTATCGGGAAGAACACAAGTATGCTACTCAACCGGCTGCCTCACAGCTAGTCAGACCGTTTTCCATTTTCCTCATGGACGATATAACACAACCCACCTTTGCCAGCTTGTTGCGGCTTTCGCAGCTTGCGCATATCAGCAGGCGCCTCTAGGGTGATGACTCGATTGGAAACAATCCCAACCCGAATACATGTTCACTATTCATTTCACAACACACTATACGTTTATATGGTGCTGACTTAGGTCAGCATCGTGGAAAATACAAGAAAAGGAGCAAAGAAGGATAGGTGTTGTTTTTCAACCAACCCCACTTTGGCTGGTGTTCTGCCTATTCCTAATCAATAGAAAAAATTGATTAATTGGTTGATTGATAAAAAAACGCACTGTGGACAAAACTCACATCGTCGAACCGGAGACTGAGCAATCTCATATTCCACCGGAAAAAATGACCACGGATGAGGTAGGACGGTGATCAACTTGCGTGGGGCACATTTCGTGCGATATTCGCTGGCTACACAAATCGCATCTGCGGGACAACTCTGACCAGAACCCGGTGCACAATGTTGTATTTCTGGAGCCAAAAAAAACAGATCAGAAAAAGCGTTAGATGGTAGGTTATTTTGGTGGACTGTGTATGGAACTTGCGATGGGGTTGCGGATGGTGGGGAGGCCAAATATCCCATAAATCACTCGGTAAGGGGGATGAAAAACAGACTGATGAACGATGGGAACTTTAATCGAATCCTAAGTGAGACTGGAAAATTCCTGATATGAAACCAAGTGATTGCATTCCTTTATGTCAAATAAGAAAGTAAATTATTGTAATCCAAAAGTTATTTTTCACTTACCCTCCAGCACGTAAAGACATTTCAGAACTGTCGATATTAATTAATCAAACTGCGACCTTCGGTTGCCCCCCCCCCACATATCCACAAAGGTTAGCAATTATTTCGTACAGCTTGTCCGAATTACGCTTCCATCGCTTCGTTGTGCCACCAATAAGTGCTTTTTCGGCTGTGCAAAAAGTTAATTAGATTTATTCGAGTACGAATGATTGGCAGAGTAAAATATTTTTAGTTCGTTCTACCAAACAACTAAACTTGGACGAGTAACGAATCCACCTTTGAAACTCATTCCGCGGACTCCGGTGACTTCTAAGGAAAACCTGCCATGGCAGTCAGTTGAGACGATACTTCGTGAATGCTATATGCTTCTGTGGGTGGAATGGGTGATTAAAATGCGAAAATATCATTTCTATCGGTGTGGCCTCGTAGCTCAGCTACTTACTAACGCGTTTGGGGGGCTTCCATGGGTGGGTTCGAATTTCATTGTGGATACTGAACTTTTCACAATTTGCAACAGATTAGATCTGTTTTTACGATTCGATCTGTATGTATTGGCTAACCGCCTTATCGCATAAGATCAGACTCGATTGATTCCACCGGAGGCATTTTGGTTTATTTATTTTAGGTAATTTACTGTCACACTTGTGAGCAGTTTACTTTCAGGTGCAGAATACACCCAGAGTATCACCGGATATTAGAAAACCAAGGGACCGTTGGAAGAAGAAATCAAATGAATGTTTTGCCTTACCGATTTTGAACATGAAAGAATATTTGGTAAGGATTGGTCAAGTTCTATGCAAAAATCGATAATTTTCGCGTTCGGGAAGTCGAAACAATACAACCTTTCCATAGAGCAACCAGAGCGTCAGTCCGGGAGACTCAAGCTGGTGGGATTTCAAACTGTGATTTGATTGATAAAAGCTGATTCCAAAAGACACTTTCCGGACATACAGAAAGTGCGTTAGCACGAAAATACTAGAAGGTCAGTTGAATTTCTTGACTCTCCCTAAACGCCTCGTGATGCTGATTGTCTGAAAGGTGGACTTCAGATGATGACGTATACCAAGGTAGATTTCACTGCATCTCAAATGGTACGGTACGGCAGAATACAACTGTCTTTATTGTTTGGCAGCAAATCATTCGCACACAAACGCCACAAAGCCAAACAGTCACCCTTTTCCCTGTGTCAAGGTGGTGATAGTATGAAAGACAGACAGTTTTGGATTAAACAGGCCAGGTCACCATCTTCCAATTGCAACCGAGTCCACGATCCCCAGAAGACGGGGTTTGACGGTAGTGTAAATGGTCCTACATCAGGCTATCCGGACCGGACCATGGTTTGTTTTCCAAAGTAGTGGAGCGATAGATGACGCCAGTTGTTTGTGCGTTCAGTGTTCTTGAGAAAGGGTAGTGGTTTATACTGTTGTATTGTGGCTGCGTGTGCTTGCGTTTTCGGTGAATGTTGCGTCTGTGCGAGTTTGTAGAGTCACGGGTCGTTCTTTAAGTTTATCTCGGGAAATAAACGGTTTAGCTCCGTGACTGTCCAGTCTAAGGCGATTTACTTGTGCCCATGGGTAAATCCAAGATCACATCTTAAGGATCATATTGATCTAAACCGTGGTCGCGGTACCAATCTGTTTAATTACAGTTGTGGTGAAACATAAAGAACGGGTATAGTGGGTCATCAAATGGTGGAGCAGATGGTAAATTGATTAATAAACTCCATGAAAAAAACAGATTAACCGGATTTGAATGTAATTGGTGAATTCCTGATATTCTGTTAACTTTACTGGGACTCAGAAAAACCTAAAAACGTCATCTACCTACAAGGGCTGAACAAAAACTTTCCGTATGTATACAAAGTTTTGTTCGGTGAACAAAAGTAAGCACTAGGTTTTCTTGTAGTATTTTCCACCAGCATTCGTTCACAGTTTCATGCACTGGAACCGTTGAGTAGAACATTTAGATCACGTTGAAGCGGGTAACCCTTTGACTAGTTCAATAAAGGCCTCCATTGCATCTGTTGGTGACTAGTATCGGACTCCACGCATCATGCGCTTGACACTTAGAAGCAAAAAAAAATCATACGAAGCCGATTCGGGACTGCAGGGTAGATGGCCAACCTCCTGGATGCTTTCCTTAGCCACAATTTGCCGACGACATGGTGAAGCAAGGCCTCTCATGCTGGGGTCCTTGGACGACGCCTGGAAACATCTTCCGGGATCTTCAGTAGATAGTTGGTGCCACAGCAATCTCCGATGATTGTGCTATACTGTAGGAGCGGTACAGTAGCCACATGATCGGATTTGGCCATGAACACAGCCATCATCTACTTTACCACACTGTGCTTGCATCGGCGTTTCTGAGGCGGCGACCCAATAACCGGTGGCCACTGAGTCGATTGTTGCCTGCTCTTTGAGTCAAAACTGTAAACCCGGGTCTCATCACCACTACTGATCTACCAAACTGCATTCGAACGTCCATCAGGAAACCTGACAATCATGGTGTGGCACCAATTCACCCTCTGAACTGATGGGATACCCAGCGCGCGAAAACCTTTTTGAGCTCGAGCTTCTTATGTAAGATGGCGCGGATTGATCCCGGTTAGATTGCAATGGCTTTCACTAGCTGTATAACTGTCACCCGCGCAAAGGATCAATACTNCATCTCTAGTCGTAGACATTTATTATCCTCCAGCGACATCGACTAAATTCCATCCTTCCAGTCCGAGTATAATGCCCTTATGACTTGTGAGCTGTGCTCGGCTGTTGATATTTAGTTTTGTGAGCTGCAATCACTGAACAAGATTCACAACAGAATACAGTTTAGCTTTTCCTTAGCCACTCACACGCACCTCGCACGTGCACTACGTATCTTGAAACGCTTTACTCAGCTCTCGTATCGATACAGCAATAGCAATATGTTTATGTATGTATATATATATGTTTATTGCACTGTGTTATATAACCCCTAGAGACATTTTGAACACAGGGATAAGTAGGCATACGAAGCCATCCCACCAGTGGATCAGTACGAAATGGGCCTAGAATCCCCCCCACACACACGCTGTTTCGGGATTTATTCACTTAAAGGCGAGGATAACCTATGACGACCTGAATAAGACTTACTGTTCTAGCGATTCAAGGTATGAGGGTGCATTCAAAGACTTGAAATGAGGTCCCTCAAGTCAGCTGTCAATCGGACTACATACAACCAGTTTGAGATGGCTAGAATTGTAACACTGGGAAATCATAATAACTATCCGGGAATAGTATTATCAACCTTTTTAAATTCTGTTGGAGCCCTGTCCTATTAATCTCAAAGGTTCAAGCAGCCGATTCGACAAAGTCAACGAAAAAACTCATATGACCAAGGGGTTTGACCCTTATGCTATTTAGCAAACAATAATGTACACAAAATTGCTGCGGTTGACGAAGACAAATGGTTGATCCGGCTAAGCACGCTGGGATGAGGAAATCCATTGGTGTCCGGGTTCGAGTACCGCTAGCATATTAAATGAATTTTGCCTCCGGATCGCTTGAAAGTGATAAGTGAAAGGAGGACTCTGTACAACGAGTTCACCATAAACAAAAATTATTTCATTGCATTATTTTGAAACCCCAGCAGAACCAGTGTGCAGTTTTTTTAATATCACTCGTTCAAATGTGTTGTAGCATGTATAGTAGAATAATATATATATATAATATAATAATATAATATAGCACAATAATATATATAATATGAAGAATAATATAACATGAACACACACGAACATCGGATTAGTAATGTTTTCAAAAGAAATAGTTGATCACCTGCGCAGGTTTCACCCAGCCGATCATGCACAATCGTTGTGGAAGTGAGTAGGACACTATTGGAGTTTTGATCAGCGACAACCGCTCGTCTCGAGGCAATATGAGTATATCCTGGTCGACAAATGCAAGCGTATGTTCCCGGGAGATTCAAGCAAACTGCATTGGCAGCGCATCTATGGGTCCCCAGCAAACATTCATTGATATCTGATAAACCGACGGAGTGCGACGTGGATCCGTGTGAAAAAAAACAATCAAAAGGGGTGGGGTGAGATCATGAAGATTGATTAGCAATGGATAATCGTAAAAATATGGTACACAGTGAACAGAATGTGTGGATTACACGAAAAGTGAGCATAATTCCATAGTCCACGAAACGTTTTATGCCCAGATTTTATTGACAACTTATTCTACGGATAACTGCCGTTCGATTGAAGGCGAAGAACGTAGTTTCCCGCCCTGCTTTACTTAAAACGCCCACGGAATAACTAGAAAGAGGAACACCAGTTCCGTTGTCTTGTACCAAACGAAATGGTTCAATATTAGCACTGTGAAAAATTGCAGTCATTACGAATATTTTGCAAGTCGAAAACGACAAGTGATGTTGCACACTAACGTATAGATGAGGCCCTATTGAAACGCAACTTATTTTGGTGCAACCGAAAAATGAGTGTAACACTGCGCAGAGTTATCCTTTCCATTTAGGATAAGAAATACAAAGCTTTAATGCGGTTTTCTGTTTCATTCTCTTCATTTGGTTCAATGAAAGGTTCATCCGGGGATCGGCCAATTTGAATGTGAACGAACTGCTCACTTGACTACCGGGTAGTTAATCAGTGTTTGCTTTGTCTATGTACAATTTAACACAGCCCGGATTGTTGCATCTATCGCACGTAGGTGATCTTATCGCCAACCTCGAAAACCTTTAGGAACATTCCGTTTAAAGTTTGTTTTGCATTGCGTAGAACGATATCGATCTGTGACTGAAGTTAATACATCCTTACTCTTCTTTCTCTCCCTCTAGGAAGGCAGTGTCAAACAAGCCTGTTTTCTCCTCTGCGTTATCAAACCAGCACATCAGAATAAATACTACTGTTCATCAAACAAACAGTTTCGGAGAACAGAAACTTATTGCACCTGATACGTTATCAAGTATTTGAGATCGGATGCAAGATTTGCACACTTCCACAAAGTTATTTATTCGTTCAGACGACCCTCATTAAGATTACACACGGGGTGTTTCGGTTTGGTCAACATACACATTACCCGATCCACAAAGAGTTTTTCGGCATACAACGCCAGCCAGTCTATCTCAGTGACCGACTTCAAACAACATGTTGAGGGGGTGTGGGTGGGTGTGTGTGTATGCGACGGAATGCACTCGATATTTTCATGGCTTGATTTATTGTAAACCCAGTAGAACTGACGGGCGAATGCATCGTTCCATTATGCAGCCACGCTGAATGTTTACCACAGATCCATTGGAAATTTCGCCTGCTCGCACGGTCGATTATTTTCAACGATGTTTCATGTGGCCAGGCGTCAGAATTTCGAACGGTTCACGAAAATCCTGTTCTAACTATTGATATTCATACATATGATTGTTAAACTCGTTTCCGTCCTGGTCCCAGAGCATTGAAAAAGGCACACAATGAAGACCGTGTTAAGCAAACTTCGCACCTCGTGCCTCTTGTATTTTGCATTGTATGGCGTCAGAACGGTAAAGTATGTAAGCAGCTCGTCCAAAATGTCCATTCTGAGTCAAACTGAAACAGCAGGACGGTCAGGGAAAACTGTAAACTATAAAGGCATGCATCTCTCTTAAATGAATATTTTTGGAAGCGATTCCACTATTGTTTGCTTTTACTGGTTATGAAAACAGTGAGCGTTTTCACGTGTAATCTCTCCTTGGGGTAAAGCATACATAATTGAACTCCAGCCAGTTAATTGGTTATGAGGAGTGGGTTATAAAGCACTGATATTTGAACATTAAGATAGGTAGCACGAATCTGCATAAGATGTGAGAGATGTTGTTATCTATTCAAACGAACCCCAATGTTTCCTCTCTTTGATTTCACAACGGTTTTCAACAAATCCTTCAGCAGTCTGTTTCTCTACACGACAATTCGTAATGCTCCTCTTCGATAACCAGGACGATCTGCAATCATTGTTGAGCACCGAGTTCATGGATTTAGCTATTTTTCCACAGATGCATCCCTGTCGGAACACAACTGGTTGCGACGTTGTTTTCATAGCCCCCGGCCTCTCCACAACCCATTCTCCCCGGGATCGCGTTTTCTTGTCACATGCGTACCCGTCAGAGTTTTTTGAACTTGGTGGTGATTAGTTTACATCTCCCATGGTCAATGCGGTCAGCTGACACAAACACACACCGGCTCCTGTGCTTTGCCAAAGCGCCGTTGGTTGTCCAAACCGAGGACATGAAGAAGATGAAGAAGAAGAACAGCAACAAGGCCCGACTGCAAGCTCCTTAGTTCGCTGCATGGATGAATGAACGAGTGAAGGTCAATCGATGACTGGATGGATAAACTGAATAACCAATGTGTGTGTTTGTCTCGCACGCGGTTCGCCCTCATGCAAGTGCACTCGACTGAGCCATTTGGAGAGAGCAAGCGAGGGAGAGATGTGCGCGACAACTGCAGCTGGCAACCGAATAGACGCGACCGTTCTACTTGGACATAAGGCGTTTCAGTGAACCGGTGATAGGAACCATATGGCTCATTAGTCGACTAGCTACGGCTAATAATGATTAATCGTAATATTTTACTCCTAATTTTCATTCGTTTGCTAGCTGGTAGTGCAATATTTATGCAATATTTTATGCACGTTTGCATTCGGAACTGGATGGGGGCAAACAAGTTTGTCTATCGGAAAAACCATCCAAGCTCAGTGTTGAGCAATCACCACTCCACCCCCTCCATAGTTATGCTCAAGGTACTATATATGAACGAAAAAATGAAACAAAAGAGGGCAACGAATGGTCTTCGAAGGTTCCGATCGTCCCAGCACAATTCGTATTACACGAAATTCAAGGGATTGGAAATGATTGGGTTGCTCCCATTCGCGTGCGTGTCGCGTATCCGTGTGTACAAATCTGTGTGAGAGAGAGGTGGAGTCGATCGTGATGAAATTCCAGGTGTGAATCAAATAGAACATTTGTGTTGCAGTTATCTCTCGATTTAATTTAAAGGTTTCTCAGTGCAGCGGTTCATGGTGAAAATTCTGCTCTGATAGTTTCATTATTAAAGATTGTGTTTACCTGGATATGTTGAAATTGAAGCCAAACGATCCGAGAGACAACTAAAACTCTTCAATTTGGGGTCCTGAGATGAACAATGTATACCAGATATGCGTGGATCACACTCAGTATTGTCACTTAATATTGAACAAAATCGCAACGGTAAATTTCATGCCGTACTCATGCTTATGAGACTAAATTCCCGTACATTAGTTCATGGACCCTTGGAACAAGCCAATGAGATATTATATCATCTTTATTCCATGTTCATCAAGGTGCAAGGTACAAGCATCTGCCAAACTGACAAACAGAGCAATTTGCTCGGAAAAGACCCACATCACTTGTGGGGTCAGATGAATTACGTCCATATGGGCCGCGATCAACAGGCTGACAATTGATTCGGTCGAATCGCACAAGACTCGTCAATGGGCATTTATTGGTCACACATTGATCGAGCATAGAACGGTATTTAGTATAAAGAGACTATATGTACTGTTTGTGTTCTTTCTTGTATGTGTTAACGAGTACCATTTGCTTTTTGGGTCTAATTGACTTTTAGGCAGAAAAGCAAAATTATGATTGTTCAGTGACTTGTACTTTGATTGAGGTAAGTTCCCATTTGGGTATGGTGCAGTGACCAGATTTTGGGGGCACCGAGGTCAGCGAATAATATCTGTGAGCAAATTTGTCCACATTTATGCCTGAAGTGAACGCGTTCAAGAAGATACTTTGCTTTGTTTACGATATAAAATAATCAACTTTATTTGTTTCACTTATGATATTACTCTCAATGGGTTTACTCTTTTGCATTTATTGATCGAATAGATGGACAAAAGAGAGCAACTGATGTTGCAACGATTATGGAAGGTGAGTGGTATAACAAACTGAAAGTGAATCATTATCAATCACCTAAAATAAATGAGAAAAAAAACAAGACAACTTTATTGGTTGATTACTTTATTCCCCATTCTGGTACACAGATCAATCAATCAATCAAATATTTTCGTTCGAAATTTATAAGGCGATCTTCTTTGCGTCTTCCGAGTGGGAAACTATGTTCACTGTCGAGTGAATCGCGTTCAATGGCATCCAACAGACTGTTGCATTCATCCCGCATGGATATTTTACCCGTCGGGAACGTATGTCAGTCCGTCTTAGTCTGTTGAAGAATCTTACACAACTTGAGTGGTTTTCATCACTGAAATGTGGAAGCCTTGAGGAAGGCACCGGCGAAGAACGCCAAAGATTTATCTGTCCACTCTCTTTTGCGAGACAGAGTAATTTAACCTGATCTTCTTGGGTGGTGGTGGCGCAGTGGTTTATCACTGTCACCAGCGTGCCTTGTACCCTATGATCCGAGGTTTGAGCCCCGCCACCGTCACCGAACCTTGGAGGTAAGCAGTTTTGCTGTCGCTCGGTTTAATACCACGCCTAATCTAGATGGGTCTTATGTGGTTCAACACTCTAAGTCCCGTGGCTTAGGTTACCGGTTTCCATCACAGAACGGCAGGTCCTCGTGACTATGGGGTTCGCCCCGTCTGCTTTTCACGAAATGAAAGTATGTAATAAAAAAGCAGATCACCCGCCGAGTTTTTATTTTCTCTAGATCCATTGCTAAACTTCCATTTAGCATGAAGTGATTTGTCTACTCCTAGACCAGTTATCAACTCTGAAATTAGGTTCGATCGCGCAAAGCTCAATTGTTAATCTTTAATGAAAGATTCCAATTTCTGAATGCTTTGTCCCAAACAGACCAAATATTAAATGTAAGAATAGAGTACCGTGCCTGGTTTGGACACAGACGTACCAACTAGTGATGAGTCAGTCCCTCACCGGACGAAACACGGCTGTCCGGTGGTCTTGATCTGTCTTCATAAGTATTTTCATTGCAGAACAATGAATGAAGCTGTTTACTGGTTTCCTCTAATGTTTGCCGTAGAGTGTGCAAAGGCCAACACAGAAGGGAGGATGTGACTGGAAATTCGGAAAACCTACCATATTCACAATTTCGACCGGCAAATCCGCGGGCACAAACGCAAGTCTCCGGACGTACACACGAGCCAGCATTGTGGCAACCTCCAGAGCAGATGGCTGTTGACAAAAAGGATTGGAATCATTTTGAAAATATTCAACAGGGGAAGCGAAGAAAGAGAGTAGCGCATATAACAGAAATTCGGAAAATCGATTACCCCATACCAGTTACTTGAATAAGGAATACAAGAGCATGGGTAGTCTTCGAATGTCCGGCAAGTTGTCTTCGGGCGTACCGCATTAAACCTGATCGATTTTATAATTTCTCTATGCAAATTGAATTTACTATGCATAAAAGGTTCCCCGCGACTACAGTATTAGCTCATATAGATGTTGTAATGATAACATTGCATTTGATGTGAACACCAGTGTTCTCAAATTTCTCTATCAATCAATCAAGGAGGGTATACGTGCTCTGGATTTTAGTGTAACCTAGGGCAACTAGACAAAGTGAGTTTGAGGGAAGGAGACTATGCTAGTTGGATAATATTTGTCAGTTGCTGTCATCAACATATATGTGAGGAAAAAGCAACGTTTAAATGGCTACGGTTAAGTGTGAGTCTGTCTCCCTCCCATCCGATCCACTCGCACTACAGAGAAAGAACATTACAGGCAAGAACAAACCATTTGCTTGAGTGTTTTACATAAAATTTGTCTACAAACATATATGCAAATGCGTTTCAGTGTTTCTGGTTCTATCATGCATCACCGAACGGAATTATTCTTACAATTCTCTTCACCTTTCTCTTACCCTCGTTAAACTTTCAGAATTGATGACACATCCGAAATGTATGAGATCCTTAAAAAACAACCCGTTATCTGGTAGAACGGATTCCAATCAACTGAGGGAACCATAAATACACTGTCATCTGGTGACAAATACATGTCGTTCAAGGAGGAGACCAATAGGTCAACAAAATTGAGTGGAACTGTTGTGGATTAAAATTTTAAGATGACAATGAACCAGTAACGCGTTCTGTTCATTGTAGATCATCCAGTGGTACACAAAGATTTTGGGAAGGAGTCTGAATGTCCACCAAGGAAGCCTATAGAGAGATAACATGTAAATGTAGAAGTGGGGCAGCAGCAGTAGCAGCAGCCGCACCGATTACGGTCGTGAGATTCAAACACAACCTCTAGCCAAGAGAAGTAGTGCTTGAACTGTGAAAACAATATATCGTCTAACTAATAATGATAGTTCCGGTTTTTCCAACACTTAAACAAACACTATGATTGGCGAATAGTTGATTTGTTTTTTTGCGTCTTTTTGCACATTAGTTGATTTACGCTTGAGGTTCACCGTGACCGTGGAGAAGAAGAACAAGGCCCTGAAAGCCTCAGTATGGTCGGGGGTGTTTGTCTAGGGTTGGGGCTGGTCACGCTTCCCTTGTACCTCACCAAATGCTCCCATTCAATAAAGCGTCTCAACTAGCCTCTGCTGAGTAAGCCCTACTCACTACGTTCTCGTGTCCGAGGTGTGTTCCTATCAAAGTGAGAGGACGAATAGTCGAGATCCGGAGCTATAACCAGGTTGATGGATCACTGGTAGTTCACCTAGGTTAGTTGGCCAAATACCCTGATTCCAAACCAACTATGAGAAGGCGTACGAACCACACCCACACCTTCTCGATTGTGGCAATGGTCACCGGATTAATTGGGCATCGAGGTGTACTGGGCACGTTGGACGTTTGACCCCGTCCGAAGGGCGTATGATCCGATGAACTGGACACCGGTTCTCGATGGATTGCGGTTTTTGCATAATGACCCTCTGCCTCGTGGGTCACGCTTTGGCTAGCCGAAGGCTCCGGTTGTGAATTCCCCAAGAAAATTCATTTGCCTTGATCTGTGAAACCTGGCACTATTCCGTCCACATACAAATCATGGAACGTTTTTGTTTTCATAAAAATTATTGTACCATGATTTGTTTGGCACACAGACTGGCCTCAGACAAATGTGAAACGTAGGAACATAATAGAAAAAGAGCTCGATCTCCAGGAATAAAAAAAATTCGATCGGAGTGCGGAAGTGAATAAAAGATTATTGTGCACAACTGAATCCAGTCGTTTTCTGCATGTAGCCAAAAATCTGGTGTCGATATGTGTGTGACACGGTATACTAATTCTGCACAGCGTCGACAATTCGAGCACGGAATGATTCGGGAGAACAATCAGCTTCACCGGTTTAAGATTTGGTTGGTTCAGGACGCCGTATGCCGGTGTGGCACATGTCAGTTAGCAGGTTATGTTCTTCTCGAACGCATACGTCGCTTTGTGTGTGTGTCACATCTGTTGCTGATAGAACGTTGCCCCTGTTGATACCTTCCAGCGATTCCAACTTTGAGGGAACCTTAGGTGCAGTGGGTGTGACTGTGTGCGAGATCGTTTTTACACAGGTACAGGCAATGAGTTCCCGACCGTAAACGAACAAGAACCTGTGATTTGTCAGGGGCGCAATTCCTATAAGTTGGTTTCATCAGGACTACATAGAGTAACCTTTTTCTAAGACAAACTATGTGTGTATGTGTAGATTGGACTAGCCTAAGGCCACACAGATAAATAAAGACTAGGATGCCCAAGATTAACTAAGTTGTGTTTGAGACCTGACTGAAAAGCGCATTTCGAGAAAAACCTCAGTGGTCAGTTTTCCTTGGTGAATCCTCCAACAAACGTTTGCTTTCAGCCGGTACTTTTATTTCTGGTAAAACTCATACGTGACAGTTAATACCGTTCTAGCTAATAAACAGTGAACAACTAGACAATTACCATCCTTGACATAAAAGAACGGGTATTTTGTACCACTCCGATGCTCCCCAGGAGGCAACAATTTGAACCACTAATGTGCCCCCGGAGTTGGCTCTGAAACTCTTATTAATGCAGGCTTATAACGATTCCGAATGACAAATCAATC
>UZAN01055120.1:0-12540 GCA_900618425.1 Echinostoma caproni | reverse complement strand
ATGCCCCATGACTGAGGCTATAGACGAGCGAGGAATATACTAAGGTAGCTTTAAGCCAACCCCTACACGCCGCATGAAAACTCATCGATGTTGTGTTCATTTGGGCTCGTAGAACCAGAAACGAGAAAGATTCATTAATGAAATTTTCGATGCGGATATACAACTGTTACATCGGGTTGACTGAAATAAGCCCCGGAGCCAAACCAAATGCGCCACTCACGCACTGCAGCCTATTGTTAAATGCACACAGTTTGATTTTCAACTTCGCTGGGCGGAAGGGCATTGGTTATTGATCCATCAGGCTGGGTAGCAAATTTGACTGAATTGATGAAGTTTATTCGAATTCGAGCCAAGGTGGCTAACAGTGATTTCGACCAGCTTGCCATTGCGACTAGTTGGGACGGAGAACAGTGCACGAAATAATTAGAATCCCAGCTAACCTAGTTTTGGTAACAACTGTGTCTCTTTACAGCAACATAGCAGCGTAGAAAGGTGGGAACCTTGAATCAGGAACTATATATATATGTGAGCACTTCGTACGGTTAGGTCTTGCAAACCGCCGGGAAGCAGTTCAGAGACATGATGCATACATGTTTTGATTTCTCCCATCATGCACTTTTTTAGGGTAAATGTAGAAGCCGCCACTGCCTAGAGAACCACCAAGATCAGTGACATTCTATGCGGGACACCCCGTGGCAAGCAAGCATTTCAAAAGCCAAGCGACTGAATCCTCTCAAAATCGTCAAACAAATAAGTGCTTCTTGGATTTAAATCAGGTAGTATTTTGACTCTCAGTTGGGTCTAGGAGGCGATGACGTTCATCGAAAACTGGTCCCAATCCACTCCTTTTACCGAACCCATTAGTCAGGAGAATCGTGTCATAACCAGACCATCATCCCTGGGGAGCAGTTTGATGAATAATACCGGGGTTACAGCAGCTAAGTATGATTTTGGTTTGACGAGGGAGTGCTGAATTCATGAAGCCGCGATATTTTACAGTATTGCTGAGTTATCAATTCTGATTGTGAAGTTCAAAGGCCGGCGGCAAGAGTTGGATTCACCTCAGGGAGTTCCGGTTTGAAGGAACTGAACGGATGTGACGTACAGTAAGCATGTTTGCTATTACAGAGAAAATTTCACTGATAGATAAAACAATAGGTCATCGCCAAGCGTACTCGTCCCATCATTATAAACGCAATTCTTTAATTCACAATTGTAGTATTTCGATAAAGGAGAAGTCTTGAAGAGTTTGAACGTTATTATATTGGTGCAACGAGTAGCAACAATATAAAAATATATGATGGTTACAATAGAAAATCGTAGTGTTACATGTCGGTGTTGTTTTGGTTTTCGGTCTCAGTGTCTTATATCTCGATGCCAGGCGTCACGCAACTTGCACAGTCTGTAAAGGGAAAGGGGAAGTGGTTGTCAACGGCTATTCGGCATTTAATTACTGGACGTCAGCCAATTTCGTTTTCACACTACACACTCGAAATCAATGGCAAGATCAGTCTCAAGGTCATTTTCAATGCAACTTTTGAGGTCACTCTCAAGGTCATTCTAAAGTTGCATCCAATGATAGATCTCACGTTACCTTATCGGAACTCAGTACACTGATAGTTTCTTTAAGTCACTTGTACGCGACGGCGACGGCTGGTAACATCGTTCGATTTTGAAACGCCAAATGACTTCAATTACTTTAACCAACGAGGATATATGACAGTTACAGAATCCCAAAAGTGTTAATGCTCTTAGAAAATCTTTTAACAGAATGTTTAAATAGTTTTCCGTATTGAATATCATCAAACTAATCTGTAATCCTATCAGTTAGTTACATTGTCCAGTGTTCGATCTCTTCTGTTCCCAATGATTTGCACGTTTTTTTTGTCAAAAATGGCTTAATAAAGGAAAAAAGTAAATCGTTAGTCAGTGGGTATGATCAAAGTTTTATCACATTATTATCACCAACTTGCAGGTAACCGAAGATTTGTGTCCGTTGTATTCAAACACGCTTGAAAGAAAGCTCATCTACCAAAGCAGAACGTTCAAAGTGGTTGCAGGACGTCCTTGCTTGGTTTGAATTTTTACTGTTCCTGATTGAAAAATGTTTCGCTTAGTTAAAAATGAAAAAGCCAATGGTACTTTGTATTGTTTCCACCAAGGTCTGAAAGCTCGAAATCTTTGATCTCAGGAAAGCAACATCTAAAATGCGTAGTACAGTTAAGTCCTATGAAATGAACTTTACTGATCTCTGCCAATGCATACAAGATTAGTGGTTGAATTTTAGGTGGTCAGGGATTGAATCTACTTTGAGGAAGTGAGAAAAAGGTGAACCCCTGTGCGGTCACCAAATAGAGTGCATAATCAAACTCTACATACACAGTGTTTGAAGCGTCTTGGTCTAATAAAAAATGATAAAAAGATAGCCAATGCAGTCGGTTTGCTGCCATTTCTCCAACCAACCGGCTGTGGAGTCTCTGGGACTCAAACCCAGAAGACGTTCTTCATAACGCTGTGTTTGGAACCTCCCAACATGCTTTCGCCTCACATCAGACGCAACACATTTGTGATAGTATACCTGTATTTTTTCGCTTGTATTAGTTAAATATCTTCAACAAGTATGCAGGCTGGATTTTGACGACGGCTTTTAGTGCATCAATTGTAAGGTAACATCAGCAGAATTTATTCATAAAAGTGACTCAATGATATGACACAAATGTTGTAAATCCATTATCAATGTTCTATGAACCCTTCTTCATTTTAGTACTCAGTAGTCAGTCATATTTGCATGGAGTCCGTCAAGTTGGTTATTAAACAGAAGAAGAAGAACCTATCGCTCAACTGTTTCGCTTCCCCTCGCTGGAGGTCTTAGTAACCCGGAACGCGTCGTTTCTGAATTTAACTCAGTCATATCGTGATTTCTTAAAATCATTATTACTTTTCAAAATTCCGGTGTGATTTGACTCGACTAATTGTTTTTTCGGCTAGCTAACTGCTAAATAGTAACTTTTCGGGTCACGTAATGTGTACATATTTATGCATTATTTGACTCAATTGTGATCAGATGTCAGCGAGCTAATAGCGAACAAAGACCTAATTTTGTGCTTAAATTCTAATGCATTAGCACACTTACAGCTGACGGTAGCTGATGCATAGTGTACTATTGACCAACTACGGGCTACTTGGGTAATAACACTGAGTGATAGACAGGTTCGCTTTCTTCTTGTTTGATACCACACCGAATCTAGTGTGGCTTTATGTGGTTTGCCATTCCAAGTCTTGAGGCTTCGGTATGAAGTTTTTACCGCTGTACACTAGGTCTTCACTATAATCTATTGGTATGCAGCCTCATAGATAATAACTTTCTGGGGGTTGATAGAAGCTTTACAGGAACAAATAAAAGTGTAGGTCTAGTGCATACGAATCAACGCATAGCGGCCTTGGTTAATCTATGCATTGGATCTCACGCATTCCCGTTCAGTGCAACGAACAATAGATTTTGTTACTCAAATGGCATCCGTCATCTGAAAGAAAAAATGCTATTTTTCTGAGAGACCAGATTGCTACCTTATGTGATATTGTTTTCTCATCTGACTAAAATAACAGGGTTTTTCTTCCACGGGAGGCAAAGCCTATATTTTTTATCTATGTACCTTTCATCGTAGTATGAATTAAACGTGTGCAAAGTTAGAGTAAACTGCGCAGTATATCAAAGTATCTATTAAAGCTGACCAAAACAAAATTTGAAAATATGTGGCAATTTAATACCAAGTTCGTCTAATTTATGGAATGGGTGCACTCTAGATGTTTTGCGATCGATAAAACCGAGAAGGGTTGGAGTTCGCATTCCATGACCTTACAGACAGGGAAGTTGGAATTCGGCTTCACCGACCGGAACGGTTATTCACGTATGATATAATACTGGTTTTATTGGTGAATCCTTTCACTGGTCCCTGTCAGGTATCAACCTTACAGGTTCATTATCGGTTGTGTATTTTATTCCCACAATACCAGTTCCGGTAACAGCGCTTTTGCTGACGTCTGAAAATCAAAAATGAACGATTGGAAGCATTTTCCCCACAACCTGTGAAATTAAAACTAAATTGAATCAAAGATGGATTCAAAGTGGATTTGACTGTAATTTTTGGATATTTTATGACAAAAGTCGGTTGTCGGCAAAATACAAAAGATCACAGAGATGGATGAGTGCCAGCCTCGAACCCAAACAAAAAGTAGCCAAACGTGTATTCGTTGCATCGAACTGTAGGTTTATCTAATGATATAGTGCATGTGATTAGAACTCAAAACTCTCAAGTTGAACGATTAGAAAAATTGGTAACCTTCACTTCAATGTGGAGGTACGGAAAACATTCATCAAACGAGATCCACTGATATTCCACTGATGGATAGGATTTCATTAAAATGATCGAGCGTCGAGTTAACTACTATTGAAGAAATTAACTTGCCTTCATCATCTCATCGCCTTGTAATTTCTTGTAACGTGAGATTAACTAATTAAACGACTTGAAAAGGGCCTTCCAAGAGGGTGGAAACGTTGTCACCGACGCCTTTGTGTTTCGATTTTCATTCTTCGTGGCTAAGACAAGCTAATTTCCTTAATTATTATCAGCACGACGCCCAGGTTTTTTCAGTGAGACCCGTTCCATCCATGGACCTCGCGTGATTAACATTATCAATCATAGGATTTATCTCATCAAGCTCGGAGCGAGTTGGATTAACCATCGTATTTTCAACCTTCGTAGCTTGGTAACCAATTTAGCCCCATGGAGCCTACGTCTTCGACCAACGGATACTTCTGATCCCTCTAAGTGCTTTGCTAGAGTTGCCGAACATACCTTCAACGTATTCACCGTTGTACAACACATTTGGAGAAATTTAGAAAAGGCGGCCGGCCCATGAATGATATACTGAAACAAATTTTGTAACCCCGTGAACAGACTACCTTTCAGAACATACAACACTGTTCGACCTGAGAATGAAAGGGGTGAAACAGCGGCAGATGATTTTGATGCATTGATATTCAAGCACATCCAACCGTTACATCATTCCACCATCCAACCACCTCCCTACCTGTCAAGTCGGAAACTCGCTGATGAAAAACTAACGCTCTTGACTGAAGGTCTAAATTTTCATATGAGCGAACCTAGATTAAAGCCGATTGACATACTACCACCATTAGAAGACAGCTTGCAAAATTAGACAAATAACAAGCCAACGAAGTTCGAGTCCAAATCATGCGGGTGTTAAGAAATCATAAATCACTGACAAGTAACTTGACACGGGGGAACGAATGGCTCTTCGTAATCTACTTAATGATCGTTCAGTTGTAATCACAAAATCGGACAAAAACAACCAAGTTGTGATCATGGACCGGACAGACTATGAGAAAAAAGCATCTCATCATCTGTCGACTGGACCGTCTGAAAAACTGCCGGAACAGAAACAGAGCGATTCTGAATAAAACAAGCACTCACTTCAGGAATTAAAACCAAAGTTGGGTAAGTCACAATGGTTCCAACTGTATCCCAATACTTCTTGTCCAGCCCGCTCTTATGGACTACCCAAGATACACAAACCAAACACTCCTATTTGTCCTATTGTTGACCACGTAAGTGCCTCTAATTACAAGCTAGCAAAGTTTCTCACCTATTTTACGGTCTCTCTTGAAGTGTCATGAACATTTTATCAAGAATTCATCTCATTTAGTGGAGAAACTCAGAACACTGACTGTTGAACCCGGTGAATCCTTAGTGAGTTACGATGTGGTATGCTTGTTCATACAAATGCCTACCAATTAATGTCTGGACATAGTAAGAAGTCGTCTGAACAGCGGCTGCACACTCAGTAATCGAACGAACTTGACAGCTGACGAAATAATGAAAACAACTGAAATATGTCTGATGTCAACACTACTTGTGTATAACCGTTTACTCTACAAACAACTGACGGTGTTGCCATGGAATCACCCATTTCACCCATAATTCCGTACTCGTTTATGGAAGAGTTGGAAGAACGCCTGCTGAATTCGACAACTCTGGCACCAAGAATCTGGTGGCGCTATGTAGACGATACCTTTGTCGCCATAAAGAAAGTGAATGTCGAACCATTCACACAGTTTTTAAATGACTTTCACAACCAAATCAAGTTCACGCTGGATGCGACCGAAAACTCGCTGAATTTTCCTCATTGTCGTGTGAAAATACTGGGCTCGGGTAAAGTGTCGGTGACGATACACAGGAAAGGTACACATAGTCGACGGTACCTCAACTTCCATTCTGATCACTCAACCAACATCAAGATATCAGTGGGACAGCCTAATTACTGGAGCTCAGAAACAAGTAACCAACACAAAGGAATAACGTCAAGAGATGAACCGGATTACTACATAACTAGAAGTTAATGAATATCTTGAGGAGGAGTTCATCGAAAAAATCAAACGCCGAAATGTCAACCTACTGCAGTCATCTAAGCCAAAATCGACTGGTTGACAACTGTTGCGGTTCCATGTCGTAGTAACACGTCCGAAGACATACGACGGATACTCAACCGCATAAACATGCGGGTTGTGTTAAAAGCACTAACACAGTCTACTCCAAACTAGTTAACGTCAAAGACCCACGTGCCTCGTACTTTATAATATTCTGTTGAAGGTATATTGTATCAGGACTTATTTACGAAATAAATGATAGTCGATGTTTCATTCTCTTACGTTCGTCTCTAGTTAAATCCAAAATAATGGGGTGCATATTTTCTCAATTGAAGAAAGTGAAATGCACATTCTATCCGTTTTCAAGCGCATGCAATCTGTGTCCTAGTTTGACCTGAACAATGGGTGTCACGTAATCGCGTTCAGTGCGGCAAACAATGGATTATGTTGCTCAAACGACATGCGTCACCTAAAAAAATGCTATTTTTCTGAGAGTTCAGATTGTTTCTATGTGATTTTTCCCCCACGCGACTTAAGTAACCTGTGTTTCCAAGTAAATGGGTTGTTGTTTATTCCAGGTTCTGACAACCTTCGCTTACCAAACATTTTACATCAAATCTCACTTTTTTATGGGGTGATTTTCACGAAACACACCTCAATCACTGTACATATCAATTCCTCGGTGAGCAACTCAAATTCAGTACTGTGTGGGACAAAATGAGGTCTCTGAAATTTCAAACTCACCTCCTGATCACCCTATCTTTCTGCCTAAATTTAATACTCTCCGCACTCTTTCCAAGCAAATTGATGGGTTTTGACAAATTTTCAGTTCAAGTTCACTAGGAATACAACCACGTTCCGCATACAATCTTCAGTTTTGGAAACCATTCTTTGTAACTAAAACACAGGTAGTACTACAGGTTGGTAAGCTGTACAATACTATGCTAATGAAAATACCGATAATGCAATTCAGGGATCAAGCAGATAACTGGATGAAGGGGTTACTGGTGTGTTAGTTAATACTGTTGGTCGAATTTCCCCAAGAATTCCTTGCTGCCAGCTCGCTAATGATGTTTCAGGGTTCATTTTGACAGCTTTAGACAGTGAGCAATGGACAGTGCAAACCGACTTGATCAAAACACGTTATGAGCTTCTGAGATAAAGTTAGTCATGCGGCCACTTGGTCTAGTTTCTGAACAAAGAACTACACGTCATTGGTATAGACCGAAACGGAACTATGCAGATCAAAACAGATCCTGCATAACGAATAAAACAGGCTGGTGAGTGGTGAATACCTAATTCACTAATTACATTTCTATTTGCCCATTATTGGGATTAGTTCACTCCTTCAGTATACAGACCCCAAATTGTGTGGCGTTTTTTCTGTATTTCGATGACGGGGAATTTGGGCAGACGATTACCCGGACAATGCCAACTTTTCGGAAACCATTGCGTTTTCTGGACTGTATATTATGACTTGGGTATATATATATACACATATATATATGTATATATATATATATATATATGGAGACCGCAAAGGAGGACAGGAAGAGTTTGTAAAGAGTGTCATAGAGGAGTAAAAGATAACCATTTCTGTTTCCCTGCTTGAGCTTGATCCGGATTACGAGGCTTGCATAATTTCGCCTTTCATATTCCTAATTACTGCGAATTCCGCAGTTATCCTCAGTTTTGAACGTGATCTTTTGTTATGGTTCTTATGGGTTCTGAAGGAGTATGTAAATGATGTTCCTGGGTCTGGTATCCTTTGGCCACTGTTGACTAGATGCAGCAGGAGTGAGATGCCCAAGCCCCTTGTTGTTCATTTTGAAGAACAACTCGAAAATGTCGAGAAAATATTTTGCACGCAAGCTTCGTTGTGCCCGATATAGTGAGCACTGCAAGTGTGGATTAACTGACGTAGTGCAAGGGATTAAGACTGATGATTTAATTTATTCCTACGCTATTGAACAAGCACTGGCTCAGTTTTTGACGGGAGTAATAAATGGGTCGCAGTAAAATGTTTGGCATTGGAGTTTTATGAACAATGACGGAGTAGCTCTAATGCCCCTTACGAGCTGCTTCTACTCATTTGCGATTTTCTATCGTTTGGTTTTGTTTCTGTATATCGTCAGAAATACCTCCTTTGGAGATGGTATCTCACATTTTGCTTGATCAAGTGGTCCGTGGTATTTGTTTTTCCAAATTAGGATGCTTTAGTATGTCACGAGCATCTCGAAGATAATGAATGATAATTGTACTCAATCCGATCTGTGAGAAAAACCGTATGAACTGAAGGTGTTGATCGGTCTAGGGGAAAAAACTAGACAGCGGTACATTGATTGAGGTGTTCAGGTTATCTTTCTTCACTAGATTAAACATTCTATTGGTACCACATACAGTAACCCTTGAGAAGCTTGCATCATTACATTATGCAGCGGTCGCCCGTCACGGTCTTCCTGCGAAGCATTTCATCCTTTTGAGATTTTCAAAAATCTATCAAAATGCACAGGACTTGCTAAATTGATTTTCAGAAAGGATACTGGTAATAAACACACTTGAATTAAACGAACATGTCACCTCCGTAAATGAACAAATTTCACATGCACTATAGAGTGAAGTTGATGGATTAATGTCTAGTCTATATTGCCGGCACGAGAATGCCTTTACATTTTATAACCCTATACCTTTTCTTGTCCTTCCACACCAATGTTTTATCGAAATCGTCCGGATAACCTTCATCAAAAGGGCGACCGGTTAATCAAATTAATCTCCCACAACACAGACTGGGAAGACCATGCAGTGTTTGTAGCTTTACAACACGTCCTCTTGCGACTGCATTCCCATTCATCCGTATTTATTGGGTTTCTTGTCAACTATTGAGTAATAATATAAGTATTTCAGAAATGTCTATCTGCTCAGTTATTCAACATTACGTGATAAAACGGAAAGCTGACCGATACAATCTACGGATTCAGGTAACAACTTTGTATTATGCACTTATCGCACTCAGTTGTCAGAGTGAATTCGTATGTTTCTGAGTTGTGAAAAATATCAATCGGTTCGCGTGAAACTTGTTCCTGGTGCGATGAGCAAACGTTTCGACCCCATTTGCTAGTGTCTGTGATGTTCACTAACACTTATTAATTTTCCAAGTTCGATAATCAGTACGTGTTCTAATGCGTGTAAGTATTCATACAAACACTACGGAGACCAGGTTACAAAGATTATCTTTTACAATTTGCACATATACAGATTGTAGAGTGTGCACCACTTAGGAAAAGTCCATGCAGAAGATGATACAAAGAATTCCGCTTTTTATCCGTTTGATGTGCACGCTGATTAAGTTAGACATTTTAAATTCGCATAAAAAGTTCACAATGTGAACTATACGCGTAATATATCGACAATACTGATTACGATTTCAACGGTACACAGAAAGGAGCAAATAATCTAATCACACACGATTGTTCACGTCCTAAACTTTTAAATGTCTAAAACGGCAACTGGAAACCAACAGATTGAAGCTTGTTGCAAAATTCCAAAGAGAGCTTTTCTTCATGCACACAATGGATGAACAGAAAATAAAATGGGTCATACAATCACGTGATTTGTGATCAGTTGATCGGGTACAGTTCTACTAATGATGAACATTGGTATCCCATTGCTGCACATTTCGATGCCTCAATATAGAGAGATAGAAAAATTGGAATAACTGAAGTATGCAGTGACCTTTTGGATGGATCTGCTACAATTGACCGACTGGGGTTGATATAAATAGGTCGTTGAGAGAAATTTTCGTTGTAATTTTTGAAGCACAGTCTAAACCGTTTCAACATGTTTTATCAGAACAATCCGCATTACCTTCGGTGGGGCCTTTTGTGGATTTGTGGTAAGTTAATTTTCTGTTTTTTTGTCAATCTGTACACCCTAAGCGTTTTACTTCAATGATTTGCTTTTATAATCAATTCGCATGTGAAATTTGTCGACAATCGCACAGACAAGTTATTTCATAACCAACATCTTTGCGGTATATCCTGGACGGATTTGAAGCTTATGTTCAAATAATTAGGACCGGTGAACAATAAATGTTTCATTGTTTGTACAGAACTAAACTAGAATTCTTGAGAAGAGAATAAATGTTTGAATAGGGAAAATTATCGCCAGGATCAGCATTTTAAATGAACTTGAAGCCTGAAAACACGCTTAATTTGACTTTTCTCTCTACTGTGTCAAAGTAACTGTTTGAATAAAAGATGAAACATCAAAGCATCATAAAAAGCATGATGCTTACATGCTGCTTTAACCGACAGTAAATATCAATAAATTAACAGCCGGCATAGGAGAAGGTCGACAGGTGTACTTCGCAAACCGTTTCCGTGAGTTCGGAAAAATTTCCTACTTGCAATCGGACAACATCTAAACAAACAAACATTAAACACAAAGTGAAAGCGTTCTAGCGAACGAAAAACGAAAAGGTATCTAATGTGAAATGTATTCAAGCCCTAACAAGGTATACTTATATCAAAATAAAAGTTCACAGGGTCACACGCTTTCGACAAAAGCGAAAGGTATTACGTAAAAAGTAACACATAAGTGAAAACTAAGGTATAATTGTTCAAGTGGAATCCTTTTCCAGGTTATAGAAACGGGCACAAAAATTGCAAACCCAAAGACCGCATTGTTTTCAGTCATTGTCAAACTAGGCCACATGTGAAATCGTACTGGCAGAATAAAATCGAATAGCTATGATAACAAAGTTGGCCCCTAAGGTCGCAGTAACTGTACCGTGTAACCGCGTTCATTTTATTCTGGACAGCTCTTATTTTATTATACAATGTAAGAACTCTCACGAGGGTTGGATACTAGGCGCACCGCAAGCCTGTAACCGACCATTCAGCGGTTGCAGGTTGTCGTGCATTGACGATCGGATCACAGTATCTCAGTGGGGCAATGTAGTTTAATTTGCCTCGGAGGTATTTAAACCACATCTAAGGATACAACGAGGCCTGATTGTTGGCCACGGCGAGATATTTTCTTTCAAATATGAAATCCAAGTCAGATGTTGCAATATAGCTTATCTCAGTAGTAATTTATGTGATACGGTCCAAAAATCAACGGAACAAAATGAAGTAACACAAGACGGAATTAAAACAACCCCAGGCATATGCGCTTACCAAACAGCATCCGGTTGAAGAAAACAAATATTGGTATCATCAACGTATGAAACCCAATAGGCTGTTCCATTATCCGAATGCTGCTGCATAGTTGTTGACCTTGATGTCTAAGTAGAATAATTGAGTTCATCTCAGGGCCAATTAAGCATTGGTCCCGTGTATTTTGCCAGCGGACAAATAACGTTGATTAACTGATTCGGTTCAGCATTTTCGTTCATTAGCAACTTCTGACTTGTCTCTTCACAAAAGGCAAGAATATGCTTCAGTGTGACGACAGACTGAAGGGAAGTGATCACAGGAGCTGTAAACAATTGACATCTTAGGTGAGGGCAAATTTACTGTTTCTAGTAAACAACCCGCAAATAGTTTGATCACGCCTAAGCATTCATGCGGTTCGCGCTCCAAATAGCTGGTTATGAATGGAAACAACAATTTCCCTAACACATTTTCGCCTTATTGTCTTATCCAATAGACGACATTAAGCGCTATCTGATCAACATAATTAGATTATTGCGCATTCTTGTAGGCTCAATGTTCCAGCTTGGGGACACTCTGGTATAACGAATTTCCCAGTAACCTTCAGCACTGACGCCAAATTGTCATGAAATTCTACTGCCATGTGGCAATAGAAAGAAAATCGTGTCCAAATTACAAAACCCTAAATCCCAAACAAAATCCAAGAAAAATTCCGATCAGAGTAGGTGATAAAATGACAGCAAAAGTAGCTGGCTTTCCAATGACCAGACGGGGGCGTAACACAAGACGTAAACACTGAAAATAAGCTCACCACTGGTATACCAAAACTAAAGCGGTGTCGGTCAGAACTAAATACCATAATTATGGTTGTTGCGTTTCTTACAAATCGTATAGGATATCCGTTGCGAATCTGTGCCATCGGATCACCTCTACACTAGT
>UZAN01055116.1:2830-14818 GCA_900618425.1 Echinostoma caproni | reverse complement strand
CTCCTCCTTCCTAAAGCCAATTCGCTACTCCATCTCAGTAACTGAAGTTCTCTCTCTCTAACTGCTCAATTCGCCGAAACATATCCGGCAGTTTGGCTGCACCTCCATTTTTCCCATATTTCTCTTAGCCTTTAAAAGCATCGTGGTCTGCGATTTGTCCTCTTTGTTTCAGTTTCCCACTGCCATCTTTGCTGCACTTTTATTTAAGGATGTCCCGAAAATAACACCTACGTGTTTTGTTTTGTTGTCCTTTTCCTGGAGAGCCACTTCTGCCTTCAGAATTGCTCGGCTCGTGCTATACGGTGGTTACACACCCACGTTAGCTGTTTGTGCTCCAGGTGGAGTTGATACACCTTTTTGCTCGTTTTCGAGCGTCGCTGATGATACCACTCTCCACAGCTATCGTACTGAATCCACCGAGGGACGTACTCTCCGCAGCTATTGGCCCCCCACATGCGTTAAAACCTTTCGTTTGTGACATTCGAAGTTAAACAAGAATGTTTAAATAAACACTTCTCTAACTTTTTCGGAATAGACGCGGATTAATACAGAAAACGCTAAAATACGTTTCACCAAACTCAAAGATTGCTTTAGGCCTGCTAACCACTAAAGTGTAAGCAGAAAATATTCAGTAAAGAGTTTGTGATCTTTTGACACATCACGACCGAAATTGGCAAACGGAAAGCTACTAAAACGTTTATTGGAGTGAAATGTCTATTGATATTTCAATAGTATCGAACTAAAAGCGTAATCGAGATCAATCACCGTGGAAATTCAAACCGCGCTCAAACGTACAGCATCTATGCACACATTTATGTGTGTTTGTTTTTGTGTATCACCAATCTGCATCCAGTGGCACATGCGTTATCGTTTCAGTATAAGTGCATTCCAGTCAGTGCATTGTGTGAGCCAACCAGCATGTTCACTGAAAATTGCTTTATTCAGGGACAACCAATCAAAACATTGACGGGCGAGCTCAGGTGATTAGTCGGAACTGCCAACCAATCAAAATGGTTGGCAGCAATCCAGTAAACCAATCGTTTGGTATATGCAAACAGTGCATGAAGGTTGTGAAAAGTAACTCTGTTGATTTTACGTATTCCATTATGGTGAATCAGAAGTGCGAACGCCATAATCTGCAGGTGATGACAGAAGACCAGTTTAAGTGTCCCGTTTTTGTCTGCGGACTCCAGTCGACTCGGGCTGCAGAGGCCAGAACACGTCTATTAAATATGATTGAACAAGATTCTAATGCCACGTTATGGATATTCATGACCAAGTGTCAGAAGCTAAAGAATTTGAAGCATCATACAGCGATTTTGGAGCGCCCCAGAACCACACGTATACACCGAGGCACCAACCAAGTCAATGCCTCGCAACAGGTCCAAAGCACCAGCGTCAAACAAACCTCCAACCTCATGTTGGCAATGCCGGAAGTGTTATTTTGTTCGCTTTTTTTCGTTTAAGAAATACACTTGCCAGAAATGTCACAAAAGAGACCACAAGGAAGCCCTTTGTTGTGCCAATCAGAACTCCAGAGAGAGACCGATCAACAAAGAAACCGGGAACTTCAGGCATCTCTAAATAATCTCTGACCCAAAATCTCATTCCATCACGACCACATTCATAAGAGATTTTGATGCTCATAGAAAATATGTACCAATTCTGGTGAACAGCATATCAGTACAACAACAGGTAGATACGGCGTCTGATATCACTATTATTTCACACCAAACATAGGAGATGGTCGGACAACCCCAACTGATGATCAGACCAAACAAAACAACCCCGGCTGTGTCCGGTGAACCATTGCTGCTCACTGGAGAAAAAACATGTGATATGATGCGATTCAACACACACCAATTTGTGGGAGCTTGTTACCGAATCGATCGCTCGGACCTCAACTTCTTCCGAATCGACTGGATTGAACAGCTCGGGATGCTCCATATGTCACCTAACGATGTGTGCAATAATTTTCAGCCGTTGAATCTGTAGTCCTTACCCGATCAGCAGACTGTAAAGCTGATCTCGGAACTACATGACGCAAAATAGGAGGGGAAAACGGTGGAGAAAAATCAGCAGAACAGACCCCGTTTGAGAAAAACAAAATCTCCTGAGCAATTCCAAATAAATGCCAAGCTTTCGACGTAAAAGACAGCTTTGGACCAAAAACGAGAAGTGTCAGAGAGTCAGTATGCTCCCCAAAACAACGACGGGTGAACTCAGGTGATTGGCCTGAACTGAGAATCAATCAAGATGGTTGACAGCAATCCAGTCAGCCGATCTATTGATACACACAGTCCCCTGTCCTCGCTCTTTTCTATAAATAACCAGAATTTTCGCATAATAAATCAATTCCTAAACGCTTTCAGTTGTGTTCTATTTCACTACTTTTGAAGTTCCTATATCGACGAGATACGTTACCGGAGGATGATCCTTTGGGAATCCACTATTAAGATCCTTTGTGGTTAAAACACATTGGTCGGTCGGTCGACGAGAGGATTCGATGCTTCAATGATTGGTCAATTAGATAATATCAACCATGATAAATTTCCGTAAATATCATTTATGAACTATTTTGTAATCATTATGCACATATACCCATGTCACTGAAGAAAAGCACAATCTCCTCCTTTGAGTGAACAAAGGCGTAAGTCTCTTGACAGCTGGGGAGCAAATTGTGAGATCAAACGTAATTATTTCTATCGTCACCATTAATAAAGTCACCAGACTATCATCCTGGAGGACCTGCGTTCGAATCCTACCACCGGTGCCTGAATTTCCCCAAATTTGTGTGTTGTATGGCAGCCATTTGACTGACCACTTCCCCCTCGGGTAAATCGTATCATTGTGTATTCAATAAAAGTAAGTCAAAATGAAACATGAAAGAAATGGAAGATGAGAAACTGAAACGTGTGCCTCCCTGCGATAACCATCCGCCCAGTCGCTCTGAACAGGAAGGTGTGAAGCCCAAACTTTAGCCAATGCGGAAGCTATCCCTTTCATCAACATTAGCTGAACAGTGACCTGTACAACACATCGCTTCTTCCGACCTTATAAACTGTGTGCAGTTGCCAATTCAAAACGGTTTATTTTTTTCAAGCATAATTAGTTTAGTTGGTATAAATGTTCTAGATACCCCGGATTTTCGTAGTGAGGCAATTTCAGCTTTTATGACTTGATCAGTGCTGAGTGGATGGACAATGTAGTAATTTCGTGGCCTAGTGTGACGCACGTCTATTGATGGTTTGTTAGGTGAATATTGGAATGTTTTGCATTTGACAGGTGACAATCTCAACATGGAAATTCGTCGTGCATATAGCAAATGAAGCGTGAACTGAAAAGCTAGGAAACACAGGACAACTGTTTCGACCTGGTTGGGTCTCATCAGCAGTGAGCGAATCCATCGACCCAACTGGGTGGGGATCGCGAATTCGGAACGCATTGGTAGAACGCAAGCATGTTAGCCACTCAGCCACCGGGCAACTGATCAGACTGTTTTTTTTCATTTTCCCTTTACACGATATAGCCCAATGCATCTTTGCTAGCTTTCTTCAGGCATCACGCCTCGCTTATCTCAGCACCAGCCTCCCGTGGTTATGACTCGGTTGGAAACTATCACAACCTGATTACTTATTTCATGTGAATAATGGATGATTCGATTCAATTTCAAAGGGGTGGCAACTGTTATTCACTACACTATTATGTTGCCATGTACAATAGTGCAGAGAGCTTTTTATGACGTTATTGCTTTCAAAATTTGCCTCATGTTTACATTTTCCATAATGACATGAGCGCTGCAGTTAACAATAGGCTAACATCCAGCTATTCCAACACCTCCAACACCCCTAAGATATGCACTGAAGCAAGCACCATTCGACAACTGAGGGACGTAGGCAGATGAATCGTTAGCCACGAATGTTGTGTTGTGCTCTTTCATTGACTGCTTCCCCGTTTCAGACAATTGTGTCATTTAGTATATTCAGTCAGTCAGTTTGTCAGTCAGTCAGTCAGTCAGTCAGTCAGTCAGTCAGTCAGTCAATCAGTCAGTTAGTAGCTTTTCTTTTCTCAGATAGGCGAATTTTCAGAGTTTTACGCCATATTTCTGGATGCAAATGTATTAAAACATGTAACATGAAATAAAATTGTCAGATAACCAGTGTATCAATGAACCCAGCAATTACGAATTATTAGGAAGCAGACGAATGGCGAGGTATGTCAAAACAGAATAACGATATGAAGAGATAAAAATGAATTAAAAATGGGAACCTTGAGCGTGTGAATGATGCAGATAGAAACTTTTGGGAGTTCTTCGTGCAGTGTATGCTAAGTGTCTGGGAATATCTTAGAAGTAAAGTTTTGATAAACATGTAGGTGGTTGAAAGTGTATCTCGAACGATACCACTGCATTTGGAGAAGAGTTTGGGATCTTTTCGGTAAGTGAAAGTAACTTTTTAAACAGCCCATGGAAATACCTGGGAAGCAGAACAACCAATCAAGGAGTACGGTTGCATTCACAAAATTACCAACTACCCGGTAAGGAACCAAATCGAATTGGAAAGGAAAACAGCTATCTAATTTTACTCATGCCTTCCGAACGTGCGGGGAACACAACAATTTGTGATAGTGTGAGACCAGGATATGTACCCACTTGTTGATGATGGAATCAGATCATGATTAGCAGAAAGTGTGAGGTACCTATTTGTGAGGGCTACACATAGTTGTTTGATCAACCGGGACATTGATGAATTGTGATCTGCTTGTAAAATACAGTCCACTTATGCATCAAGTCTGGTAGGAAAATATACCAAATTTCGGAAGCTGACTGTAGCGCTCAAAATTACAAAATGTAATTACAACAAGTAACTCAATCACACAACAAGGCTTACAATCAATGACACAAAGTTTGTTTGTCATCCGTCGAGTATTATTCGTATATCAAGGCAGATGATGTGTTTCAGTTGTTGTTGTTGTGGTGGTGGTGGTGGTGGTGGTGGTTTTTGTTGTTGTTGTTGTTGTTGTTGTTATTAGTGACTTAACTTTAAACACCTTCTTTATGATCAACCCTTTCCCGTGCACAATTTCACTCGGAGTTTCGTCTTTTGACCACGATTCCTCTAGCATATTGATCTTAAATTTTAGGATTCCTTTCTTCCTGTTGTGCCTGCTATTTTGTCAAGTTTTGCCACCACAGAACGAATATTGTTTGTTAAAAGAAGAGGAATGCACAACTCCTGGCATTGTACTGTCCGGTAACCTACTTGACAATCTGCGCTATGTTTTGTACATCTGACAACTCGGTTTTGAGCAGGGCGTTTTAAAGATCCTTTCACACTTTTTTGACGCGGTTAGGCGAAACCACGTAGAGACTTTATAAACATGCTTAGCATCGGTGCCCTTTCAAACGAACAAAGATGCAAACAGTAATGAATAAACCAATATATACGATGTAATATAATGTTCAAGTGCATTGGTACGACCAAATTCATACATTCCACTTCTGTTCTAGACAAAAGAACGGCTTGCAAAACTCATCACTTTACCATCGAGCTTGGTTCTGATGCTATTTGGAAAGACTTCTTTGGTAACATCCGCTCACTTGCTGCTGCACTTATGCAGCAACATAGATCACATTACATTGTCAATATTGGATCATCGAATACCATGCTTGAAGTGCTAGACTTACATTAGATGTCTTCAGTGCAGTAGTCAACGCACAGACTCATGCTCGTGACGGGACTGAGCAACGAACGCAACTGACACGAAATGATAACCGGTTGACAGCCTGGCGTGGGGGAAGGCTGGGGAATGGGAAATCAATCACTGACTCAATGTAACAATGTCACATGCATGTGCACCCATGGTTGATTACGTGACATTTATATGTGCCACATTTCAAATTGTACTACGTAACCTGACCTATGTAAAACATCGCTCAGATTCAAAAACGTTTGTTCTTCACCTCAAAATCAGAACCCCGTTTTCGAACTCCCGTCGTCATTAAATTGTTCAATCCAATCAGACGACAATTTCGGGGCTCTTGAACCATAGATGACATCAGTTCACATGGTTGTCCACTCATTGAATGTTTGTGCAATAATGCAGTGCCTTATCGGAAACCTATCGGATATATTTTCTTATCTACATCCATGAGAACATTGGTTTTGCATGTGATCAAGGACCATCGGGAACAAAGTCGTTCGGCCACTCTTTATTATGTCTTAGTTTCTCTTTCATACATTAATCTACCCTTAGTTTTGTGAGACCCAATCCCGTGTTAAGTAATCAACTAAATTTATCAGGAACAGTTGGAAGACCGGAAGCTTCATTTAATATTCTTCTTCATGCAATTGTTTGACCTGTTTACTTACATTATTGCATCACTCATATCTCCTCGGCCAAGCTCATCACTGGGTCTGATTACGTGAGACTGCTGAGTTGAGTCCCTTTGTCCAAGCATCAGATCTGAATCTAAGCATAGGCTGATAGCACTCCTTTCCCATTCCTCACTCTGCCTCCAAAAGCCTCAATATGTTCGGGGGTGGGTGTCTAGGGTTGCGGATGGTCACCCTTCCTTTGCACCTCGCGAAACGCTCTCACCCGACCAAGGGCCTCAAATAGCCTATGCTGATGAAGCCCTACTCACTGCCTTCTTGTGGCGATGTTTTTCCACCAAAGTGACAGGACGAAAAACCGACACACGGGGCTATAACCGGGTTGGTGGACCAATGGTAGTTCACCTAGAGGAGTGGGACAAAAACTCTGGTTCCAAACCAACCATGAAAGGGCGTACAAACCACACACACCTTCAGTTGTGGCAATGGTCACTGGCTCCATTGGGCATCAATGTGTATTGGGCACCTTGGACATTTGACCCCGTCCAGAGGATGTGTGATCCGATGAAGTGGACACCGTCCCCCAATGGATTGAGGTTTTCACAAACCGCCCCGCTGCCTTTCGGGTAAGGCTTTGGCTAGCCGAAGGCTCCGGTTGGGGACTTCCCAGGAATATTCACCTGGCTTGGCCTGGACAACCTGGCCGTATTCCGCCCATATGCAACTTGTGGAATATTTTAGTTTTTCATAAAGGATATTGTACCATGATTTGTTTTGGCACACTGTCTGGATTGAGAAGTGTGTGAAATAAATAAATAAATGCATTTCTCACCCTGAATAGCGCTCAGCAGTGTGACAATCGCCCGTCAAAATGAACTGGATTTTAAAACTCCATTGAAGGTTATTTTCACGGTTTATTGGGGTATTTTATTCTCCAATTTGCGTATAAATCTAACAGATCCACCTTGGATACTGCCGCCTCCCTTTTTTTATTAGGTTACCAAATCAATAGACACATTAGGGAAACCCGTAAGGTATGTTTTCTTAGATTTTCCATCGGCATTTGACTCTGTTCCACGTTCCCTCCTCCTTCGTAAACTGGAATCATTTGGCTGCCCCAAGCACCTACTGGCAAGGCTCGTCGATTACTTCAAAAACTGAACTCACCGTACTCAGTTGGGTACGAATGCATCAGAGCCTCTCGTGAACGATTCGGGAGTGCCACAGGTTGTCGTACTTTCTCCGTTCATGTTTTCCACCTACAGCAGGGACCTGTCAGCGAGTTCTCCAGCCCAATTATTCAAATACGCTGACGACGTAGCCCTTTGCTAAACCATTTCTGCGCCTGAGGATCTTCTAAATTTCTCGATCAATCTGTTGCATATTCGCAAATTTTCCATTCGTTCTGGTCTGTCTTTTACTTTATCAATGCACTTTTTCCTTCTCTCTAGCTGTCCATCCCTGTGACCCCTCGGTCATAAACACAGATCTCCTAACTATAATAGATTTTTAGGCGCAACAATTGGCTCAAAGTTGAATTGGCCGTCCCATATTCACAACTATATGCAGAAACTTCCGCAGATTATCTTTTCAACTGAGAAGACTTGGGCAGTTCAACGCCAAAAAAAAAATCATTTCGCTTTTTGTTTATCAATGTTTTTGCCCCTTCTTTTTTATCGTTCCCCAGTGGTTTTTGTTGGTCTACTCAAAAAAATCTTTTAAATTCTTTGTCGGGGTTTTTCGATCGTCAGTCGTGTGTCTTTGACGATCTACCCAAAAAACGGCGTGAACTTCACTTGTCCGTTTGCACAGAAAATCCTATCTGATCCCACTGGCCCTTTACATGGGGATCTATCCATATATAGCTCTCATTCATCTACGCGTTCTACGTATCGATTATTACTCTCACACATCAATCTCTACTGAAGTTCCACAGTTTCCTATCTCGTCAGAATCCTTGTAAACCGACAGCGCGTTTCTTCTGAATTTCTCAACAATCTTGAAGGTTAGAAGTGTTACTCATAATATTTCCTTCCATCGATGAGACGATGTGTAATTCTAGACCGAAGAGCGGATAGTTGTCCACGCAAAATTCTATATAAATAAACATACAAATATAAAATGAAGGAAAAGTTTATTTATCTCCATGTTGATGAGTGCTGGTTCACCAAAATCGGTTAAGTAAACCCCCAGCGGTATAAGTTGGAACAACTCCCAGTGGCGTAAACACCTCGACGGGAGGATATTCAATGAACCTATAACGAACGTTGTTGGTTATTGGGGTTTTTTGGCAAGAGTGGGGGGGCACGGCGAACCGGGTAGGTGGTATCCTACTATATTCGTTCTGCTACAGAATAAACCTGTTTACGGTTATTATTGTATGGCATGATTCCACCGGGCACTAACTGATCAAGTGTATTCAAATGCGTTATGTCAACAGCTCGTGTAGAATTTTAAAAAAAAACACTTTTTTTACGTATCGTTGATAACTACACATTTCAGAGCAGCGGTGTTAGCTTTTTTGCGTTTGCCACTTTCTATACGATTCAAATGAGCCAATATCGCTGCAACTTTATTTGCTGTTTTGTCATTTCATAATGGAGAACGAAATCCACATGAAATAAAAGCTATGCAAACAATCAGAATTAATAAATTCAAACACTTTTTACTGTTTGTAGGCAGGTTTAGTCAACGAATTTCTACCTTATCGACCCATCCGACGGATTTCAAATTGTCGGCTTACTACTTCACCATCATGACCAACACTAACACCACAACCAGCGCCACCAACAACAACAACAACTGCAGCTACTACAGCAATTTCAACTACACCAATCAAAAATAAGCATGACCACCTTGAAACTTGTATTACTGACATCTTATGATTTAATCTATTAGCGGATAATTGTATTTAGTTTCTGGACTATTCAATATCAAATAAAGTATTACCTGCTTTCTTTGGTGAGCTTTCCTTTTTCTCCAAATTTTCAAATCGAAATAAACATCAGCCTCTACAAATGAATGAAAAAACATTTTTATTTGGAATGTTTCGCCGAACAAGGTAGTGATTGGGAAGAATCATATTGACTCTGATTGAAATGTTTCTGATCATCGAATGCTTGCAGAATATTCAATCAGAAAAGATCTTTCCAGAGCAACTTGAGCGAATTGCTTGCTCCTTCACTTGCTCAGCCGACTGCTTTCTCCCGTGCCTTACCGAGTGGAAAACCGTGGTCAAAATTGGTCGGTTAAACAACTTTGTCATCGGACAGACAGATAGACATACAGACAGACAGACAGATAGATAGACAATTTCGTCTGTTTTCATGCTTGATTGTTTTCCTTTCCGCGGTTTCCGGTCGGTCTGTAATTCTTCATTTTTATTTTTGTTTGTTTCTTGTAAAATTTTAACTGATGATAGACAATCAGCAATCGGTTTGACTTACTTCTTTGATCACAATATAGCCAGCGAAATGAATCCGTAACAGTTGTTGTGAGCAAAACGGCTCGCTTTTACTTGGTGGTTAAACATAGCTACCCAGATGGTGATATGGATCACCGAGCAAAACTCGAAAAAGTTCTATTTCCGTCAGGAAAGACTTACTTTGCCGAAGGACATTACGTTTTTCATTACAGTGTTCACCCAGTAGAATTGATATCCCCTCGATCAAGTAGATAGGACTCAAGAAGAACCGTTAATACGGAGTGCCGGAGCTCTCCGTAGTGGTACCAACTTGGGAGAGATTATCAAGTATTAGAGTATACGACTTAGAGAATGGCACCATAAAACAACATCAACATCAACATTAGTGGCAATCACTCGGTAAGTAGTCTCATTTCGTCGGTATTTGCGAAGAATTTAGTTCTGGTCAAACTAAAACCACCAAACGTATTTGAGCCATTATGGAGTTCAGAGATGTACAAAAGTAAGTGCCCGTCACGTAGGGACCTATTAGTACCGGTGAAAAGGTTATTTTAATGGTGATGGTACATGGGCTAATAATTGCTTGAGTCGAAATCCGTCATGCGGTCAGCATTCGTTTTGCAACCTGGAAGGTCCGGGATAGTCAATCCAGCACCGAGTTATTCAAAGCAGGTAGTTGATTGAAAATAAGTAGCCAACCTAGACGATTAATATGGGGAAAATAAATTTACTGGCGTCGAAATAACAGTTCGTTCTTCCTTCTCCACCCGATATCACTTTTATGTCTGAATTCTCCTGCCTATTTCGAATAAAGGAAATATTTCTACACTGCGCCCGTGTGTAATGTTCCGCTTCAGTACTCGTAAGACATATTATCGGTCAGATAACTAGACTCGGAAGTGCAATCGTTGATAATTGATATTACCGAAGCATTTCGCTCTATCATAGTTGTACCTAAAATATCATTATTTGTTCGAAGCAAAACTCAGCTTTTCAAATACCGGCTGAAACATAGCGGTATTTTGCTAATCACATATGAGAAAAATTTCAGCTTTGACCACCACCATTAGCACCGCCGCCATCAACAACAAATACACCACCACTCCTGCTTTGGTATTTCTCGTTTGGGTTGAACCGATCTCGTGTTCTTTGCGAACAACGTGCGCTTTGGGTACATCAGTTGTGGCCCCGTGATTGTATCGCGTGTGGTACACGCATTACTGGACGCTAATTATATCTCGTTCCTGATACAATTCCCCCGGGATAGGTTGAACAATGAGGCATAGCGATGAGCATACCTGATCCAATCTCGTTCAGATTCTTACTCAAAGTTACTTCTCGGCAGTGTTGTGAGATGTTCCGTTTTTGGGGTGGAGGGTGGGTGGGGGGAGGAAGTGGGATTGCGACTGTGACCGTTTGTAGTGGTTGCAGTAGTAGTAGTAATACGCACTGAACTCGGAATACGAACCACGCAATACGAATCACGGAATACGAATCAAGGATCAGCTATCACGGACTGGATCATGTGGACACTGTACCGCAGTTGTGCTAGCACGCAATATCCCACGTAACTGAGACGTGAGGTAAAGGCCACAGGGATGATAGTTCGTTCATTGGAAGAGACAGGAGGATTAAATAATATGCACAAAGTAGGCTCATTGATTAACCGAGCGTCTACCAATCGCTGTCCAGTATTGCTGGTATTGTTCTGCTTCTTTCTGGGTCGCACAATCTCGGATTGGTTGCTACAATCTGCCTATAGTATGTCGTCCATAAGCAGTGACACGTATGCGCGTTGTTGACGTCACCCGTGAAGTTTGGTTGATCGCATTTGCCCAAAAGCTGTAACGCGCCGCTTCAGGGTAGGCGTTATCTCGTAGGCCCGGATTACAACACCATTCTTCAACTTTGCACACAGGCAAACGCTTCAGTCCATCCAATGAGCCTCTAATTGATAAAGGATCCGAATTGAGTCGCTTTCTCTCGGATTCACATTTTCAGTTCAAATTGATCAATTTATCCCGATCTACAGTTCTAATGGAGCGGCTTTTCGGTGATCACAACTTGCGAGATGATGCATACCCTGGACAATTGCGATCACTCAAAATTCACGAATGACGTCAGCAAAGCACGTAAGTGTCACTGCTTCTGGACTACATACTATAGGTCGATTATACCAACCAACCAGAAACCGTGCGGCCCAGACAGAATCGGAACAACGCCAGAAAT
>UZAN01055115.1:2210-14819 GCA_900618425.1 Echinostoma caproni | reverse complement strand
GCAGACGGAAAACGCACCACCCGGCAGTTTCGGAGAGAAATTGCTTGACTGAGTGCTCAACTCAGCTCTGATTCGGCACATCAAATACCCAACGAGATGGAAACCAGTTAACCCACTCAGTATCCTGGACCTAGTATTCCCCAAGGGTGTAAATGAAATCGTGAACTTAGAACTAGGATCACCACTAGGCAGGAGTGATCATGCAACTATTCGCTTCCGTTATGCCTGTCGTCTACGAGCCCCGAGACTAGAACCCAGGCGCTCCTACAGAGCATTAGACACTGGGGGTCTCCTCTTAGCCGCGTCACAACTCCAATGGCCAGAGGATGCGACTGATGTCCATGAGACTTGGGACCGAATTGAAACGAACCTCATCTTGTTGGCCGACGTCTTTGCACCATTACTTCAATAGACCACGGTGGTGGTCTCGACGGTTAGCTAAATTACTGAGCAGAAAGCGGGCAGCCTGGAAGAGGTTCACCGTCACGGCCACTCGAGATACCCTCAGTACTTAAAGGAGCGCAAGACGTACGATAGAGCCCAGTCCGATTCAAAGAAACGCTATGAGATCACACTAGCACAGAAGAGTAAGACGTGCCCGAAGGCATATTACGGTTATGTACAGTCGAAGGCAGCAACTAGAGAAGCTACCGGATGTGTCCGTGACGCCGGTGGCAACCCAACGCTCACTAGCTTAGAAAAGGCTTCCGCTCTACAACAACATTATGAAGAGTCGTACACTGTGGATCTGGTCAATACCCTGCTGGTTCACAGTATCACGACGGAGTACCCTATGGATAAACTCCTAATCGTGCCGCAGGACGTGGGAAAAAATCGAAGCGTTAGACAAAACAAATCTGCAGGTCCAGACGACATACATCCAGCGATCCTAAAACCCCCGAAGAGTATTTTAGCACGTTCATTAGCCAACCTATTTACCAAGTCACTCGAGACAGCAACCCTCCCAAGTGACTGGAAAGCTGCCGTAGTCACCCTTATTTATAAGGGGGGGAGACAGAGATGCCGCCTCAAACTATAGGCCAGGGAGCTTGCTTTCAGTAGTACTAAAGGTTGTGGAGAGTAATTGGTGACAAAATGACTAGTCATTTTACAGCGAACAACTTACTGACGGAAGCTCAGCATGGATTCAGACGGGGTAGGTTCTGCCTAACAAATCTGTTAGCCTACCTGAATCGGTAAGCGCGCATCCAAATGCGTCATGATTCAAAAAGTTCAAGGTCATTTGATCAATCCCCATCCTCCAAACCATGAAAAGAAATCCAACTGGAGACCACTGTTGCTCAAAAATTATTTCGCGTATGACAGACCCTAAACCTTACGCCGGTTTCAATAGGGCGGCAAACAACGAAAAAAATTAAAGGGAAAATTATTTGACTTAAAAAAATAAAATGATTATTCTTTAAAATAAATGAACGAGTTCTCGGAGGGGAAATCTACCAATACCAAATCTTTAGGGATTGCACCTTCCATATAGCTGTCAAAAGCTATTCTAAATACTATTCTGAAACTAACTGACTTTCTCGACGGGGTCTGTGATTACTTGGCCGACACAACCATAGATGAACGTCGTGGGCATAGCATGAAACTCTTTAAACAGCGTGCCCGTTGACTAATACGCCAATGTTTTCCTCCCACCGACGGGTTCATTCCATCTGGGAATTGGCTCGGAAACGACGTAGGTATTGCTCCCACAACATCCGATCTCAATTGGAATCTATACCGATATAATGGGCTCTGAACAGAATTTATAGCCCAAAGACAAATAATTCAAATTGGCGTGGCTCTAAAAGGGCCGTTTTCAGTCACATCGGGCTTTTGACGTCCACGTCCATCAACTGAGGCAATGCACATACGTTGCTTCCTATCTACTGTAAGCAGCGCAACAGCTGTGTTCGTCGCCCGCATTTCTGGTACTGGATCTATTGTGGCTCGTCGTCCAAATCGACCGTATTCCATGCAGATTTGCAGACACAACAGTTGGCCTTCACCAATGATGCCGGATTGGTTTGCCTTTTGCGTTTGGCGTCCAGTTTGTACTTCGCTGACGTCGTTCTTCTCAGTCTTCGGAATACAGCATGTTCCAGTGGGTCACCTAGGACTATTTCGTCATCTTCACTGTCTACTCACTAAAACTGACTTCCGCTTTTCAATCGAATCGCTTGTTGAAGCTACTGGTGGATAATTGCTTCTTACCTAGACGCTCGTAGACGGCAGACAGGTACGCTTACTATCCGTAGTCTGTATTGCCAAGCTCTGTTTATCAAATAATATCTGGATTTCCGGATACTTCCCTATCATAGCTGCTACACGTCGAAGTTGATTGCATTGAAAATAGTATTTCACTCTACCTAAACTATTCAAAGAGACGCCCAGCTCTTGAAGAACATCGTCTGTCTGAACCATTTTTTATGGCTCACCCATGATGTTTCTTGAAGCCGCTTTTACCATACCGGAGTTCTGATCTGATTGCTTTTCCTGCACTTTATAATCCACCTATCTGGAATGAGACTGTGAATATCCCAATTAATCCGATCGAATACCCTGGCTATATGCAATCAGGGAAACAACAATTGCGCATAGAAATAACACTCACACTTTGTTTCCCCTGCAGTAACTACTTTATAACCCTTGCCCTTACTATCCACGACCATGGAGAACCCTCTCTCATGAACCATTCGTTCAATCTTACATGACCTCCAGTTACTTAATAATATATTCCGCGCAAATGTTGTTACTCATATAAGCAACGGTTTAAACGACTGCATACCGCTGGGTGTCGGATACCCCCTCATGGAATCTTTAGCGAGACAATTTGCATGCGTCACTTCCAGTGGCCTTACTCGTTGTAGCACTTTCTTTAATACATCCACTAATGAAGACCGAGGAGACAAGTTTGTCTTGAGGTGCCTATTTTCCGTCCCCATTCGGTTGGTAGTTAAGTTTCCTAAAGTCAACCTAGTCCTCATGGCATACCCTGCATACTGCTCTCGGTATGGTAACCTACTTCTGGTCTACGACTTTCTACAGCGACTAGGAATCTACGAAACGATACCTCACTATCACAGTACACCATACTGCGCATCCGTTGAAAGATGCGCTGCGTTTCAAACGTTCGGCTGTCATTGACGTATAAACGGAGTAGGAAGTGCAAATAACTCTTTGGAATTTACGAAAGTCCCCCAAGAATCCATCCAGCGATCCACAGCAATTTTCTACCTTCTGTTTAAGAACGACCGTTTCGTTGGTACAAGTGGAAAAGTGATCGTCGGATTTATGTTGCGGTATTTATACTTTTTGGAAAAAGTCAATTAGGGTTAATTAAAACAAATTAAATTTTAACAAATCAGCCAAAAGCAAAATCTGTTCCATTTCAGCTCAATTCGACATCGCTTTTTCTAAAATACATTTAAAAATCGATCGTTTACAGAAATCCTAATAGTTGGGATGCCACGCCACTACCACCTGAATGCAGTGACCGACAGACTTGACAGGGGTGAACGTGTTGAAGTATGCTACCCTGATTTTAGGAAGGCCTTCGACTCGGTCATTCGCGGACTACTCCTGATGAAATTGTCACAGTTGGGAGTGCACCTTGAACTCCCGAAATTAGCTTCAGAGTTATTTAGTAGGTAGTCCGGGTAAACGGCAAACTTTCTGAGGGAGGCCAAGTGCACAGCGTAGTGCCTAAGGGCTCCGTCCTTGGCCCGTTGTTGTTCTTGGTCTTCATTAACGACTTGGCACGGTGTGCAGCAAACCCGCTGTTCTCATTTGCCGATGATGCCAAAATTGTAGCTTCTCCCGACAACGAAGAGATGCAAAGGGACCTAAGCAGAATATAAGCATGGACCACAGAATGGAGCCTGCCTCTGAATAGCCGCAAGTGCAAAGTTCTGCGCATGGGAGAGTCGGTGGGTAATCCTCGGTACCTGGAGGAATCTACGAGCGAAGAAATCGAGCGAAGCACCGAGGTGAGGGATCTAGGGACCGCCACGTTCTCATCTTCACGCCAGTGCTGCCTGGCTGCTTGCAGAGCAAANCAGAGCAAATGCAGTACTGTACAGGCTGCGCAGAACAGTATCCTCTAGAGACCCAGAGGTCCTCGTCCCTTTGTACCAAGCTTTTGTATAGCCTCATTTAGAGTACTGCGTCCAAGCGTGGGCACCAGTGTTAGTGCGGGACAAACTGGTCCTGGAGAAGGTGCAAGCCGTTTTACACGGATGTTCCCTCTCCTAAGGAGACTCACACGCTGAAAGACTTCAAGCACTGGGTCTGTTCTCCCTGGAGCATCGTAGGCTTAGAGTTGATCTAATTGAAACCTTCAGAATCCTCAAGGGTTATTCGCAAGGTACGAGACATCTCTTTGAGCTAGATGAGGACCAGACAAAGCGTGGTCACAGCCTCAAAATGAAGAAACCAAGGATATACAGAACGATCCGGACCAGCTTCTTCTCACTGCGTATCATCAACAGCTGGAACAAGCTGACGACTGAGATAGTCAACTGTTGCAGCGTACACGCCCTGAAGAGGATGCTCCATGCATCTTGGGACACTGTTTACCGAATATCCCTAGAGTACACCATCAAATGGGCCACACTAGCAGCCATGCATCCAGCCCCCTTGCAACTTATCTTTACTCCTCATTTAATCTCATTTCCAAGATGTCTATTCCCCTTCTGCATCCAAATTTCTTAGGGCAAGTAACCTTCCATTCTCACGGTCTCTTTCTTTTATGGATCACCTGAGAGAAAGGGATGTGAGCTGCCGCATTGTCCCTGAAACTATCTTTGATATCGTTTGGTTACCCATGTACCGGTCAGCATTGTAATCCGTTTGCAGGTCTAACCTTGAAAACATTTGGAAGGCAAAGACTGTTGAAGCACCGTGTTGCCCACATTGAGCTCACCTGGTGTGAGAAACTGGACTGGCTCTGCCGCAAGTCCTGTGTCCGGTCCTATATTTTCCTGTTCACAACCTACTTATGCTAGTACCTCACTCAGCACCGCTTGCTGATTGCGGCACAGTATGGGTTCCTGAAGAGAAAATCCTGTCTCAGCAATCTGTTGCACTTTTTGGATGAAGTCACAGCGAGACTGGGTGAGGGTAAGGAAGTGGAGGTATGCTATGTGGATTTCAGTGCAATGGAAATGTTTGTGATAACCAACAAAGAGCACTGGACAGCTGTTTCGTCCTGTTTTGGACTCGTTAGCAGTGGGAAACAGCTGTCAAGTGCTCTTTGCTGGTTACCACAAACATTTCCATCGCACTAAAATGCAAACAAACAGTGAGGAATTAACGATATCCCAAGGATTGAAACCCACATTGAATATCATCAACAGTGCCTGGTGCCTGTGAAAAACGGAATGGGCTAATCCAAACATTCACCATCTAAATGTGTTGTGGACTTCAGCAAAGCACTTGACTCAGCATGTCATCGCTTACTTCTGGCCAAGATAGATGCTCTAGGATAATGGATTACATTCACAAGTGGCTAACAGCTATCCTGACTGATCGAACCTTCCAGGTTTGGGTCGGAGAAGCGAACTTGCCAGTGGAAACTATTGCTGGCGGTGTTCCTCAAGAATCAGTTATAGATCCATTCCTCTTCTTGCTCTACATCAATGATCTTCCTGAACGCTTTGGCTCGCCTAGCTCCAGTCTAGTACAGTTCAGTCTTCACAGGACGAATAATGGCCCTTAGCAATCAAGCGTCCAGATTATTGTGTTGTCGGCGGATGTTCTTGGCTCCCAGCGCTGCGTTTTCTAAGTTTATTTAACCAGGTGTTCTCAGGCGAGCTGAGAAAGGGAAAAAGGAAGAGATTTATTCTTGCCTTATCGGTGAGATACCTTAGTTTTTTGAAACATACCAGTTTCAAGTGCAACCAAAAGGCCCGATTCCATAGTTCCGGGCTGCAATTTACCTGGCTTTTAGTGACAATACATTATCACCTAACCTCATGGAACATTTCCGGCGAACACGCATCCAGTGCCGTCTTGAGGTTGTGTACATTGGTGCAGTTAACCACTCCCCCGGGTAACCTTTCCACATTGGTATGACCCTGTGCGCGAAGAAGTTGGTCCAGACCTCTGACCTAGCATGGTTCTGTTGGAGCTTAAGGCTATGACCCCTCGTGTTGTGAGCACGAGAAGCCGTAAACAAGTCATCTGCGTGGAATCCTGATAGCCCTTTGACTACTTTAAAGGTCTTTATCAGGTCTCCATGCAATCGTCTACGTTCCAGCAAAAAGAGATTTAGGTCTCTCAGTCGTTGTTCATAGCTTTTTCCCAGCTACAATCCGGGTAGCAAGTCGTTGCACCTTCTCCAGGCATGCTATATCCTTTTTATATTACGGTGGCCATTCCTGAACACAGTGTTCTTACTGGGGGCGAACTATTGCCTTGGAGATAGGTATAAAGACCTCTGTGTTTCTACATATATGGGCAGCACCCAACCTGAAGAGTTCACCACGAGCTTTATTGGTTGCCTTCAGACATTGCGTTTGGGCTTGAAACTCTTTGTGAGAATGACTCCCAAGTCCTTAAGCGCATTCGTGTGCTGCAGCTCTATATTTGCGGACGATATAAAGGTTTTAGGGTCAAATGGGAGAGCGGAATTAGCGAGGCACATAGGGAAAGAGATCAAGTGGTCAAATACATGGGATTTGCCTCTCAACATAGAAAAGAGTCATGTCTTGACTACTGGAGACCAGGGGCTGATAGTGGGGAGTAGTCATGACGGTCTTTCACTAGCAACGACACAGAAGGCTAGAGATTTAGGAATCATAGTGACAGCAGACTACAAGTGAGCAGAAAAGTGTGCCGCAGCGGCGCACTGTGCCCGTGGAGAACTTTTTAGAATGATGTTGGCACTAACATGTAGGAAACCGGAGGTATTCGTACCTCTGTACAAGGCCATTGCTCGACCGCATTAAGGGCATTGTATACAAGCCTGGGCTCCCTTCTTCAAAAAGGACGCTGCTTGTCTCAAGGGGTCTAACGATTAGCCACAAGGATGATCGAAGGACAGCGAAGGAAACCGTATAAGCAGAGAATGCAAGACCTTGGACAGAAGAAGACTCCGAGGTGACTTGGTAGAGACATTAAAGTATGAATGGCCTATCGGGATGCATCCAGCAGTCTCTTTCGAGAAGATGCGAAGCAATAATAGGGGCACATGTACAAGCTGAATAAAGTGCGTACGAGATGAGCGGTGCTTTCAGACGTCTTCAGAAACAGGGTAGTCAACTCACGAAATAGGTTACCACAGGAGTTGGTGGAGCTAGGGAGCGTACATGATTTCAAGGAGGATCTCGATAAACGCTGGTTGATTTTATTTCCCGAAGTAGACCCATAGGTTAAAGTCTGGAAACAGTGGTAGGCTTTTCAGTTACTAACCACTCCAACAGAAGGAATGCTCCCAAATGTGTGGTCTCTCGCCTGAACCAGGGGATAATATATTCGTTTTCCACCTTCTCTTCCCTTGCAGAGGCGGAGATGACTGGGACGAGAGGAAAATGTGTAGAACTACAATATACAACACTTGCACTGGTAAGGGCCAACACGTGGCTTACTACCGAGGGAAATCTGGGGATAAAGGGATAAAGGTTCAGTGTGGTGGGACGGGTGTGGTATGAGACACGAATGAGACCTGAGACTAGCTTAGTGGCTGCTTGCTGAACCCGTTCGATGGAGTTACGGTAATCCACAAGCCGAGAGCGCGAAATTTGAGCTCCGTATTCTAATAGAGGTCTTACATAAGTATCATATAAGAGTTGAAAGTCTTCTTTATCAAAGAGAGGGAAGGATCAAGGATAAAGTTGAGTACCTCGAAAGCCTTTTTTCGGGCTTTTTGGTGGTGGAAAAGATAGAGAGTTAGTTAACCAGAAGCCAAGGATCTTATGCTGGTTGACGGTCTGAAGCTGGAATGTGCTACACACGTTGAAGGTGTGCGTGCAGCCCCTGCCATAGGACATACTTACACATTTGTCATCATTGGTAGGCTCCAGTTTGATGACCACGCTTTGGTAATATCCATGTCTGCCTGCACTGCTGATGTGTCACTTTCTAGATTGTGACATCACCAGTTTAGATAGCAATGAAAGCTGGGAGTTTGTCCGGGATGTCATTTATGTCTAGGACGAAGAGGAGTGGACTTAGGACAGATCCCTGGGGAACACCTATCGTCATCGGAGTTGGAGAAAGAGGTTTCTGGTCTAACGTAGGAGGATCGCGAGGATAAAAAGCTGCCCAGAAGATTACAAAGCCTGCCGTTAATATCATCTCCAACTTGTGCATTAGTAGTAAATTCGGTGCTCGATCAAAGGCTTTGGCGAAATTTATGAAGATTGCGTGTGAGAGTTTACCATCATCATAGGTTCGGGTTAGACTTTCATGACATATAGCATATTCCTGGTGCATGGTCTGCCAGGAACAAAGCCGTGTTGAAGAACAGGGTTTAGTTCAGGTCACGTCAGATCAGGTTGCACAGGACTGATAATGGCCACGAGGTCAGGTCAGGCCAGGTATCACAGGACAGAAAAGGCTTTCGCCAACCAAGCGTCCAGATTCTTGCTTCGGTAGGAAGGTTTCTTCTCCCAAGGCTTCAAACTCGTTTCAGTCGCTGTCTTGTAAATGCTTCCCAGCGGTAAAATGGTTCCAGTACGTTATCTGTAAGGAAGATTAGTTGGAAAACAAGAAGCATGTCAACCCTAAACAACCTCAGACCCTGCTACTATACTACCCTTGTGTATAATTGGGTCTAAACCATGTCTAACTGCCTCTTTAAATCGACTGTGGTCTTAAATTCCATCAAGTGAGGTGGTAGCTGATTTCATCTATCAACCACTTGGTTCATGTGAAAGTTAAATGGCACATCGAGACGGGCCCTTGGTTTTACGAGTTTTATACTGGGTCCCTTGGTGACCTCCACGGGCGTTCGAGTGAACAAGCTTTTGGCGCTTACGGCAGTGAATCCTTTCATTATCTTAAATGCTTCTATGAGGTTACCCTCAAGGCGTCTTCTTTCCATAGAAAAGAGGTCTAACGCTTCAAGCCTTTCTTCGTATAAGTTGCCCCTCATGCCCGAGACCATTCGAGTGGCTAACCTTTGAACCTTCTCAATGCACTAGATGTCTTTCTGAAAGTAGGGTGCTCAAGCCTGAACACAGTATTTTAGTTGGGATCACATCATAACCCTATACAACGGGATAAAAAATTCTGTATTTTGAGTGGTCAGTGTATTTCTCAACTGGAAACGTTGACATCTCACCCTTTGTGCTTCAGCTTTGCATCGTTCGCCTGGCTTGTAATTCTGGGAGACTACTATCCCTAAGTCCCTTGTTTGGGCTACGCGTGTTACTTCGGTGGTTTCCGCCTCCGTGCTTACTCTAATTGAACCTTCGTCAGCGTTCAATATATGACACTTTGACGGGTTTGGAACTAGGTCCTACATTTGAATCCAATAGATAACCTTTGTTAAGTCTTTTTGCAGTTGTTCTCGCGGGACTGAGTCAACTAGTTTGACATTGTCAGCAAACAAAAATGTCGGGATGGACAAACCCTTGAGTCATCGACGTACAGCAGAAAAAGTATTGGGCCTAGGATGAAGCCGTGTGGCATCTCACTGGTGACTTTCTCCTTCGTTGATAGTGCCTCTCCTACTCGAACCCTGAAGGAACGCCTGTTCAGAAACGCCCCTATCCATTTATTAACAGTCCAGGGAAGGCCAATGTACTCCAGCTTTTGAAGAATTATTCGGCAAATAACCGAGTCGAAAGCCTTCCTAAAGTCCAAGTAATAAACTTCGACATTTTGGCTTTCATCCAACTTCCTTGTGACTTCATCTAGGTAGAACAACAGGTTGCTGAGACGTTACCTCTTTTTGAGGAACCCATGCTGGGTTAAGGATAGTGGGTTACAGAGGGCAACATGCCCACTTATACCGTTTCTAACGGTTGTCTCAAGTCCTTTACAGGGTATACTAGTGAGAATAATTGGCTTGCAATTTCTGGCGCCTTTCTGTCACCTCCTGGTGTTTCGCAACAAATGTTGCCGTCCTCCAGTCTTTCTGTATCTCACCCAGTCTTAGGGATTCCTCGTACATTGCACACAGGGGAGCCATCAAAATCTCTGTGAGCGGTTTCACGATGGTCGGATGTAGTCCATCACTTCCTGCTGATTTGCTAGTTTTTAACTCACTGAGTGTCTTCCGAACTTGAGCTCTGTTTACCTGTAGATCGCTTATTTGAGGAATTCGTACCTGTGGCAAATGTGAGGAGTAGCTGCTCCTATCATCCATTTTATAGACGCTTTCAGAATTTGTTGAGTATCTCGAACTTCATTGCCTCCGACGACACTTCTTCCCCTGCGTGGTTTCGTAAGACCCCGACCGATTGCCTTAGGGCAGCCTTCGATTGTACACACGGGTGAAACCTGAGATCGGTTTTAACTTATTGAGCGATCCTCAATCGATATTTCATTTTAGCTTGTTTTATAAGCTTGCTTGCGTACTTTCGGGCCATTTTGGAGGCCAACCATCTGTGCTGTGAGATGCTTGACTCGTGTGTGCAGTTGTATGTCCCCCATGAACGGATACATCGGACACCTGCAAATGAGCTGAGTCTAGGTGTTGGCTGGAACCGTCTGCAGACAGGAGCTTCTGCGTGCGGAGAGCAAACTGACAGTCTGAAAAAGAGGAAAAAGCAGACAACATGAACCAAAAGGTCCAGTCAGACATGAACACGACTCACTCAATCGGAATGGCAAGTTGCCAAGGTCTACCAACGATCGGCCGCCAGCCACTGATACTGACAGAGTACGTATCGAAGATGATCGACCCATTAAGAACAGCGAACCAGGTGGCCCGCACACACCTCGAAGCATCGCAGAAATACTAGAAGGATTATTACTACAAGAAATGCTTTGGAGCCCCATTACAAGTGGGCTACTGGGTATGGTTTCCCAAGACACAGACAACTCCGGGAGTACCAGCGAAACTTTACAAAGAATAGTGCCAACCCCTTGTGGTGGAACGAGTACTATCAGAGACAAACTATGTCATTCGGGAAGTTGGATCAACGCAACCATACTTTGTGGTACATTTTAACCAACTCAAACCATACCTACCACAAACCACGCCGGAGACAAATAAAAACGAAACATTTTGAGCTCGCCAGAGGTTGCCGTAGAAGTAGAGGTACCGATTAAGGGGGGAATCGTTAGGACATCGAGGATGACGCTTTCGAGATAAAGGGCTAGTGTGGTGCGAAGCTGAAACTGACTGACGCCCAGTAATTGAATGTCGAATTATCGTTGACAACCACCTTTTTCCCTTTCCTTTTACAAGCTGTACAAGTTGCGGGACGCCCAGCACAGTGATACAAGATACTGAGAACGAAGACCAAAACAGCACCCACACGTAACATCATTTTGTATTGTGACCATTTCATATTCTTATAGCGTTGCTACGTTTTACACCAATATAATTTCCTCCGAATTCGTCGAGTCTTCCCTCCTGACCAAAACATACTACAGTGCTGCCCTCCGAATTTTGTATGATCCCTCCATTCACGCCCCCTGAAAGTTATCGCTCTCTTTACGGGAGTTGTTTACCGTGAAGGGCCTTGAGAATTCCTCTTCGGTTACAAAGGCACGTACTTGTCAGTGAGCTTTACTTAGAGTTCCCAAAAGAATGCCCCATCCCTTCTCGACAGGTGCAACTTAGTAAGGCGACCACCAAATGGTTCAACCAGCCTCTTGGAGTAGGCCGAACATACTCATTTGACCAAAGTGCCTGATGAATTTGGAAGGGCTTTTTTCCTGAGTTATGCACGTAATAAATGTGATTATTTTATGATCGCTCTTGCATAAAGGGACTTCCAGTAAGTTCACTTACGTCGTTCTTCGCTCGGGTAAGCACTAGGTCTAAAATGGACGATCTCTGCCAATATCTGAATGGAGTTGGTTGTCCAACATGTTGATAAAATGCCTGCTCGTGGAAAAGCCTTAGGAACTCCTCTTTAGAGGGACTATCTCCCGCGTCAGTGTATTCGATTTCGGGCAGGTTGAAATCACCAACCACGATGGTATCTGCGGTTTTCCTAAGTACTGCGCTAAGTGTATTTTTCAGCTGTCTATCCTCTTCTGATCTAGTCGGGAGTGCTGTATAGACTCCAAGGATGACAAAGTATCGTCCCCGGTTCCAAATAGTGCATCCAACTGTTTGCACATTGGCGGTGCACAGTCTCGGTTTAGTGGTTTCCCATTGAGCATATTGATTCTTTACGAGAATTAACACTCCATCTCCCTAATCTACCTCCCGGTCTGTCCTATACACAGATAAGTCCGGTGGAATGAGGTGATCTATGACGTGTCTTGGTGATAAACATGTTTCGATCAGAATGACTATGTCATATTCTGGGCATCTGGTTTTGAGTTTACCCCACTTATTTTCAACACTGCAGACGTTTCTATACCACGTTTTGAAACTTCTTTGTCGTATTCAATCAAGCGTTCAGAATTCCTTCGGTGGTGTGCTGGTTGTCTGTCGTTTCAGTTGCCCGAGTACTCTTCCATTCATCTGAAACTGCGCGT
>UZAN01055113.1:0-11711 GCA_900618425.1 Echinostoma caproni | reverse complement strand
GAATATAGCCGGCCTACTTCAAGAGGCTGGTTCAACTACTTGATGTTCGCCTAGCCAAGATGCATCTGTCCAAGAGGAATGAGGCGTACTTTGGGAACGTCTAGTAGAGCTCACTCACAGGTATGCGCCTGTGCAACCGAAGAGGATTACTCAAGGCCCTTCGTGGTGGACAACTCCCATAAAGAGAGCAATAACATTCAAGGGGCGTAAATGGAGAAATTATACAAACTTCGCACGGCAGCAAAGGTGGTTGGTCGACAAAATGGCCGGAAATTACGCAAACAAGCTTATAAAACAAGCAAAAATGAAACATTAATTAGGGATCGCTCAGCAAGCTAAATCCAATTCCAAAAGGTTTTACGCGTAGGTACAATCGAAAGCTGCCCTAAGGCAATCGGTTGGTGGCCTACGGAACCACGCAGGGTAAGATGTTTCGTCGCAGGTAGAGAAGTGCGAGATACTCAAAACGTTTTTGAAAGCATCTTTAATTTGTATTTGTATAACTTGTGCAGGCATTTATGCTTACATTTCAGTTCGTCACGCAGAATGAAATAATAATAATGAAAACGAAAGGTAAAGAATGTCGGTGATATTTGTCTCATGTACAAAACTTTTGACGTAGTTCACTTGAGACCTGTTCTTTATTGATAAGTAGTCGGGTCAGGTAGGATACAGGGGATCTTTTATAAATGCTAATTCGAGAGGGTAGATATCGAAATAAGGAGCGTGTGGACGGATGAGAATCTATCGTCTTGTCGATAGATCTAGAATCTTGTGAGAACATTTAAAACAGGAATTGACGTGACCATCAATTAGATCTGTGATCAATTAATCGATCGGAATTAATGATGTACGACTGATGATCACCAAACCGCAGCGAAATATTTTTCAGTCTTGTTTTAGAAGACCAGAAGACACTACAGGAGAGCAATAAAGTAGAATGGGTAAAACGAATTGATGAACAAAGGATGACAGGACTAACTGCGAGGTTCGGAATTCCCTGAGTTTGCGTAACTGAAAAGATAGGGGTCGCAGTTTTCCCATCTAGTTGTAAATATGTGGAGACCAACGAAGATTGCTGTTGATGGTGACACCCAGGTACTTGACTGAGGTCATTCTAGATACAGGTTTATCGTTAAGAATAGCAGAGTCCGTTGGAAATGAGGAACGGGAAGGACTGAAAATACACTCTACGCACTTAGATATGTTAACACTGAGACCAGATTGGTCATAAAACTATTGGATGTGGGATAGGTTTTCTGTAACGGAATGAAAGTCCGAGAGAGATGAAACTGTCTGAGACAAAGAGACGTCATCAGCATACTTTTGGATTTGCGCAAGGGGTGGGACAGAAAGATCACTAATAAAGGCAGAAGACAGATATGAATATAAAAAGGAGTCGGGATAAGTACTTTTTCAGCTCTATGGAAGCTTAAACGACGAATAAAATGCATAACAGTTGGTGTGTTCGATTTCCAAACTGTGATTTAAAGTTTGTGTTTTCATTGACGTTCAAACACGAATTATTTGACGCCTGTCGTTCTTCATATGATTTCGCTCATTTAAACTTCGTATACTAAAAAGTAATCACTGTAGTAAATTCGTCAATCCTTTTTCTTCGGTTGTAAGTAATATATGGGCTTTACACCCAGTTTCAGATATCCGGGTGATATTTTTCCCCTTTCAAATGAGTGACAATTCGTTAAGAACATAAATCGAAAGCTTTGCATTGCGACGAGGAAGAGATACTTTCGAGGTCGCGTTGTGGGCGCCGAAATGACACATATTTCAGTCATCATCGCAATGTTCTCAATAAAAAAGATATGAACTGGTTATATTGTGAATTACGCGTAACCTCTATCATACAAATAATTAGTGACTTCAGTATTCTTACCTTACAAGGTAGTACAGATTTCTTCACATATCAATCATCTAACGAAACTTCCAGAAAAGATTTTCAGTTTTCCCCAAATCAACCCGCTGAATAGCATTTATGCTAAACGGGCAATTATGTAAGCACTTTATTAAGTTTCTCTGAAATTTCAAAAAAATGCCTTAAACACAAAAATGATTTATTTCATTGTGTAAAAATAGTATAAAAATAAGACCGATTTCGTACAGAAAATGACTGAAGATAATGCAGTAGAAGAAAAAAGCTTCCTTTGGATTAGTTCCCCTCCTTTTCCAAATATGCCAGAAATTCGTCGTAATTCAATTGACCATCTCCGTCCGCGTCATACTTTTTAAATATCTTTTCTATAAACTCTCGATATTCCTGTCCTTCCAGACCGTTCACTTGTAGGACCTCGTCCACGGAAATTTTGCCATCCTTGTTCAAATCACATTCGTGCATCACCGCGTCAGCAATCAGTCTCCGATCTCTGTTGTGAACAAAACAACGGGTGAACAATGGGAGTGTATCAGGGCTTTTTCTGGAAAATCGAACTCGAATGAATAATCGACTTCATCCTATACAGACATGATAAATGAAATGCAAACTAGGGAGCTGGTAAGCACTCAGTGGACAGAACTAGTCACAGATTTAGAATAAACCATGATCAATGGACATATAATAAACGTATTGGAGTTACGGACCATAAAATTTAGCCATCAGTATTTTGAGATCCGGAAACAACTGCCGATAGTAAACTCAGTATTTGGATAGTGGGTGCATGTGATATCGGATAAGTGACCTGACTGTAAACGGGATTGATGAATAGGGTCGGTTATATTGGTTTGGTAATTAAATTAATGATTCACTTTTTACCTGTGATTAGAAGAATTCAATCGAACTAAACTGATTGCTCACAATACATGACGAATCACTGATAGACGCGCACACTGTACTCCGCATCAAACAAATAGTATCAACTTATTTGGGGAAATGCTGCCCAGTAGGCGCAAAACGATGAAAATTGCTTAACCATTTGCCGATTCTCGAAATGTGTGAAGACGAAGAACGAGTTTCTTGAAGTTATGCCCCTCTTCTTTTATTTTGGTGCCTAATATTGTACACTTGGGCTAATCTTTTCGATTGGGAAGCATGGTAGCGATCACTGCATTTAGACCGCTATCAAAAAGTTTATCTAATCTACACGGGGTTTATTCACCCGGCGTTTTTCATAACATGTTTGTTTGTTGTGCAGACCGTTAAATACACTTACATATTTCGATATAAAAAATGAGCCAATAGTTGTACATGTCAACGTAGCCACTAGTGGGGTTTATCCGACGGAAAATTTCATCCATATATGAATGAATCGAGAAACTTACTCCGGTGATAGCTTCATGATTTATTCACGTCCGATTGCGAGAACCCTGATGAATGTGTGAGGAAAAGATGATGTCAACATATTGCTGCTCTGGTGAAATCAAGAGCTTTATTTGTCAGCAATTTATTTATCTCTTGGATTGTTATAAATAGAACAAATGGCCATTGCGGATTAAGAATCTAACTAGCAGAACAAATCCTCTTTGCCGTTTCAGATAACCCATGTATCTTTGGTGTCTGTTACTGACTCATATAAGTAATGTCTCACAGAACTCTGTCTTGGTCCGCATATGGAACAAATAGCCTCAGCAGTTTAAGCAGCTCAAATTGCTAGCGATCAATATCCACTAGGAATAAGATCTAGACTGGAACTGATTGAAAAGTACTGTTTTCAGCTAACCAAGTATTATAATCAAATAGATCACCAAAAGTGGATAGTCATTATACAAATTTACCTTACTAGGGAATTCTATTGTTGGGCTTTTATGAAACCGATGCTGGGTATAATTAGTAGTTGAATATGGAACGAAAGTGAGTACAGGATAGGCGGATGCATGACAAACACTTACTCAAACCTCGAGAGTGTATCAAACCGTTTTCCGCGATATTCGGGCTTGGTGCTTTTATATGATTTCTCACTGTGGTCAATGTCGTATCAATTGTCAAACATCTGGATGACTGTGAGTTTAGACCACGTGCATAGCCACTAATTAAGCACATAAATCAATGTAACTGGTTGGCGAATATGAATGCAGGAACTCCTATGAGGTAGGAGCCTTTGCACGTTCCGACTGTATTCCTTTCAACCAGAATCATAGTGCCATTCGGTGTACAAGTGAATATCTCACTGCATTGCTATAAAACTCCACAATTTTTTCACAAATATCGATGTGTATCCAGAAGGCTTCGATACGTTTTTGGTGCCGCAATGCGCTGGAATGCAAATTGAAGTTAACTGCGTCATCTGTTAATAATGCAATCTAAAATGCATTGAAATAGTACGAGAAGGTCATCACAGGTTAATCTTGAGTATATTTACAATCTTCCAAAACTAAATCCATTCTTGTATAAGGTTGAAACGGGCAAACCTACGTCTGATTAACGAAAGCTCGATAAGGCAAGACAACTGTTCGTACATTGGAATACTCGAATTAAACGACCTGTGCTTGAGGACAGTATTCTAATAACATCGCGCCTTGAAGGCTTATCATTCTCACAGGTAAAAAAGAAAGGAAAATCTAATTCAACTTATCCTTTGGGCAATAACCCGGAATATTCACTAGTGTTCTCTTGTATGATCTACTTTCTGAGTTTTTTCTTCAAAAACTCATCTTAGCACATCAACATCAATTATGATTTCCTAAAGGCAGTACTGTCCGCAATAAGCTATACTGGGTAATCCGGTATACTGCAAATTGAATTGGAGCTAAGCATGTAGAAAAAAGATGTTGGAGCTCTAAGGTGTTCCTCTATGGTACGTTAACTGAAAGAGGATTTACGAGATCCCGAAGAAAACTGTATACCCGATGATGTTTACAACTGCTACCTCATCGGGGAAGCTGCTCGAAAAAGAGAATGTGACGCAGATACCGTTTTCTCATATCAGTGTCGGTAGGGATGATCACTTGAGTGCTTTTAGGGTGAATTTTCTATTTAGGCCGTTTATATACACCTGGCTACATCGTGAATGCAAGTGTCAAGATGGTGCATCTGAATAGGAAAACCTAGATAGGGCAAACTATGTCGCCGAAACCAATCGAAAGATTCAGAGAACCTCAACCTGGTTTCACCCCACCCTCACTTCGCGTGTAGCAGTTTACGGAGTCATGAACGCCTTTCAATAGAAATCTTTAGTCAGGGCTGAATGACTGAATGATAGTAAAATAAGATGAATGGTTCCCAAATGAAACACGGTATATTTCAACTTGAAGCGACCACTTCTTTCCGTCATCGATGCACAACTCTTTCTGGGACTCGGCAGTTATGATCCTGGAACGTGAGGCAGTGGACTGCACTGAGATTAGGATGGAGAAATTAAATGTAAAAGNGACGCGTCAATTTTTGGGTTACTATGTTCTTTAAACAGCAGACATTGAATAAAATTCCCATAGAGGTAAGGGTATCCAAAATATGTATATATACACATATATATAACAACCAAAACGAACGAATACATTTCTATAATCTATGCACCCAATGTGTACAGAATACCGAGGAGTATTACTTACTCGGTATGCACATTTAGCTGGAAAACGCAAAGATAAAATTATCCGCTTCTTTAAATTGATTATATTTTCCTCTCTACATTGTTCAACCCCGAATCAAAATTCAGCTGTGCTCACTTATCGTCACTTAGTAAAATAATGCCACCCAGAGCAATACATGAGTATCCAAAGCAGTGGGCGTTTAGTGGTCGATGAAGACGCAGCGAAAGACGTTCGTAATAGTGAAATCTTCGTGAAAAACGGAATAGAACTAAACAGAACATTCTCGAGGTGGTAAGCGTTCAGGGATAAAAATGTCAGGTGATTTAGGAAGATGTGAGTAATGAAATCACCAAATAGATGCACGTATGGAACGCAGTGAGTAGCAAAACTGTACGAATCACCTGCTTACGCGTCTATCGGATTAATACTGTACCGATTTACGTGGATAAAATGGAATATGTTCGTCACTTAATAGATACACATTTGGACTGCTTAAAAGAGCTCAGCTGTCCAAAACCTCCGAAATGATATGTAATAGACTGCGAAAACATTAGTTCATATTGATGTGATGTCTCCTGGAAAAATTCGTTTTCTGTTTCGAATGGAGATATTTTGGAGTGCCAACGGTTAAGTGTATTGATTTACGTCAGTCAGCTTTCTTCCGGTTTTAGTCACATCGGCAACGGATTTAGAAATAGGAGGCGACGATGGGGCTAGGTGGGTGGGTGATGAGGCCTGGAAGAGGATTGGGCGAAGAAACAGTTTGAGTATGCTCTGGTGGATAGTCGCGATAAAGGTGGTCAAGTATCACTTGTTATTTCCTAGCACGATTGTTGTACACACTGAATGAACTGTAAGTAGATCAAACAAAAGTTCACCTTTCTTGATTGTTTGACAGGGGAATCCGCGATTAAGGTGTCGATTCCACAAAATAATTGAGGAGTACGTTTTTATTTCGAATATCTCTGGGACATCAGGATTTCGACTTCATAGCAGAGTAATTTCTTGTTCATGGGACATAGTGTACAGATGTTCCTTCAATTTGGAATAAGGACTTCTAGGTAGCAATCAATCTAATTTTAGTCTGAAATTTGTATCCTATTCTTTTCAATTCGCATACTTATAACTATACTTATCGTTGGGAGAAAGTACAATCCAAAGCTTGTTCGCACGAAACTGGGTATAAGACAAAATCGCTTTCTACATTGCATATCATAGTGAACCCTGTATTCGGCTATACAATCAGATTTTGACATCCTCCTAATTATTTATGTATTTTATCGACCCATTTTATATGCAAACTGACACTTAATCCTTGGCGACTTTAATCAAACCAATCTTCTACTATCATTATGTATGACTGATTTTTGTCGCACGGGAGCTGAACAAACTGAACAAATTAATTAGATACTACCTAATCGTGTCTTCTGTGTGACACTAAAATCATCAATTTCCACTAGCGACCACTGTTTACCCTTAATTCGATCTAACGTTTGTTAAAACGGTGTCCGCATATCCTTTTAGCGATCTGACCACATCAGATATGGTTTTCCCAACGTCTAAACGACGAGTCTTTCTCTGCTCCGTTATTCACGTGTGTACCGCGATTTACTCATGATTTCTGTTTTCCTGTTAAATATTTAAATGCGTCCAACGGAAGGATTACCTCCAACACTCCTGCAGTCACTGCGATAAAAAAGAAACGTGCACACAAGTCTTATGATGCTTCAACCGTTAGGCACTTATCTACGCTTATCAAGGGTGAAATAGATAGAGTAGATGCATTAATTCTCCAAACAAATTCCGGGGATTGGAAACAGCAAAAGCATAAAGCAAGGTATCTAACTTTTTATGAAAGGAAGTACTCCGGAGATGGACATTTATGTGGATGATCTCAATACCGCATTCCTGCTTCAGTCATCGGATATACGTCGTACTCACCCATTGCATAATCCCTGTATTGTGGAATCATTCTCAAGTTGTGGTACTAAAATGTTCAGATAGTTGCGAGGAAAGGCGTCACCTAAACTTCAGGTCCGCAACCGTGGAGATCTGTATAAGGAGGTGTGCTATCCCTATAGTTATTTCTTACATACATTTGTGAAAGTCCTTGTGTTACTACCTCACCTGTTTTGAAATATGTTGTGCTGTGCTAACCCTATTCTTTTTCCCTGGATCAAAGCTCCTTCTCCGACAACCTTGGTCCATTGTAGTTTCGCACGATCTTCATGTCCGACAAACTCCAAGGGGGTTAAATAACATTCCTTTATCCAAAATGAACTTTGTCACGTATCTTGGTGTAACGATGTCTAGTGATCTTCGTTGATAAACCCACATCCCCGACTGCATCAGAAAACTGAAGCCCCTATCATTTCAATTTAGAAAGCTCAAGCTCGTTTACGCTTCTGAGTCTCTTATTTGTATCGTTGTACATCAGCGATTCCTCCATCATTGTTCGTCACGACCCAGTCATTTTCTCTCTAACCTAATTAAACTTGATTCTAAAGTCCTGATCTGCAGTGTAACTATCATTATCCGCTTTCCGTCTATTTCAATGAATGGGTTAACTGCGAAAGTTTCAGAAAACGAATTTTCACGGATCCTGACCACGTATTGCATGCAGAAGTGAAACGTCCACGTTCCTACTCCTCCGCATGTTCGGTTTACCCCGAAATTCATCTACACCACTCTATTCTGCACTATTATTCACAACCAAACCCTGAGTGAACTTCTTCCTAATCTTGGACTATGCAATGTCCTTAGCTAAATTTTCCAAACTATTTATGATCTCTCTGACAGTTGTTGTGTATAGCTTTGTGAATGCGATTGTACGTTTCGGTGTTTGCAAAATTTGTGCACAATACCTTACAGCACAATACAATAGGTAAGACCGCATGTTTTGTTGCAATTAAATGCGTTACTCGCCCATTTTTGGACAGAACAATTGCACATATGAACAGAACGGAGTCTGTGAAAATAGGCAAGGTTAATAAAACAACAAATGTCATATAAAATAAGTCTTTTACTTCCATTTTTAATTAATAAATATACAGATTTACATTCAGCTTTCAAGAAGAGTGACGCCGCCATACAGAGGCTACATTGTAAATTACAGTAATGGAAAAGACGGGCAGTGAAGGAACGGTTCGAAACCTGGTACACCGGGGAGACTTCAACCCCTTGGCCATCGCCACCCTAACAGAGTTCTTCTTTTTCCAAATAGGTGACGAGTTCATTAAGATCCAGTTTGCCATCTCCATCCGTATCGTACTTTTTAAACAGATCTTCGATAAATTTTTGATATTCTTTCGGGAACCCATTGGCCTGCAACACTTCGTCCACGGAAATTTTTCCATCCTTGTTCGTATCGACATCTTTCATGATACACTCTGCCATTTTCTTACGTTGCCTAATAGTTGATATTTTTACAGAAGAGAAACGATGAAGAATGACTGAATAGCATGTTAGCTAGGTATATTTAACATCAAACACCTTGTCCTAATTAAACCTAATAACGATTACTTACAAAATGTCAATTACACTAAGTCAATATTACAGTGTAGTTGGGCAACCTTCCGATGTTTCCCAAAAATTGCTCCACTGATTTCACTTAGATGCTCGAAGACGACAAAAAATCGATAGTTGGTGCGAAAGGGTTAAAAATCGATGCTACTCCAGTGCGTGTTAGAATCATATTGATCATTGCCACCCACATCCCCCGTATTTGGTATGCCACCCAATAGAATTAAAACGGATCATATCAAGTTCGTGACAGTATATTCCACAACTCTATTCCTTTTTATTTTCTTCAGTTATTATTTAAAAGGATGCAGAAGTGGCCAGCGAGACGACCGCTGAACAATAGATTAAAAATTGTTCACGTTGAGCGACGGCGATGGCGGTCGTGAAATTAGAACACACACGTCCACCGAGGCAATAAATTGGTGCTAGCAATCGTCTGACCACCGCGAACAACCTAAAAGTGGCTGACTGGGTAGTATGCTTGCATTCTGTCTGTGAGGTCCCGAGTTTGACCCCCAGTTCAGTTGACGGATTCGCGCACTGCTAATGGAACCAAACCAGGTCAAAACAGCTGTCCAGTGCTTCCCAGCTTTACAGCTCACGCCTCACTAATACGATGGATTCATCATATGAACAAAGCAAATCCTTCAATAATCCCATACAACAAATAACTGGGTTGTTTATGTTTCTAATCGAGTCATAACCCTGGATGATAGTGCTGAGGTCAGTGAGTACCGATACTTGCTATATCGTGTAAAAGTACAAAAAATATCATTTACTTCTTAGATAATCTCATCTTTTTCGTTTGGTCATGAGTTAACCAGTTATACTGTAAAAAGCGGCTAAACTGAAGTCACCGTCGAGTTACTGCGCTAGGTCTGATTTCATCCAACGGTATGAAAAATTTGTTCCATCCTGCATGCATGTTATCTCTAGTGGGTTTTGTAAAAAGACATGTATCTCTAAAGTTCTAGCATTAGCCCTTGGTTGCCATGAAGCTTTAATTATAACCTAAAAATTGAGATACATACATAGTAGCAACATTTGCACATCATTTGAACATGTACCAATTGATAAACGTACTCCGGCGTAATCTTCATTTTGAGAAATATAATGTGACTGTTGATAGAAAAACAAATGATTATCGTCAAAGCATTTAAATTTTGCTCAACGTGAATCAAGTTTATCGAACTGTGAATACGATAAAGCCGGTAGTTGACGTTGAACTTTTCACATTCGATAGTTTTATCGAAACATGTAAATATTAGATACATACGTGTTATTAAACACTCATAGACTTTTTCATGTTAGCAAGAAAAATCATGATAGAATCACAGGATGTGTGTTGAATTAAACCATTTTGTGGTAATCTCATCAGCTGTGTGCATAGATTCAGATCACGTTTGATTAACCAAACTGGCTGAACGAAATTATAGACTTGTATAATGCATTAGCTAGATGCACATCGATTTTCTCATCTATAAGCTGTATTTAACAACTCACCGCACGTAACAATCCTAAAACGATATTGATTCAAGTGTATTGCCAAGTCACATTATATATAGCGTCTTTGGCGTTGGTTTTGGCATCTGTCTCCAAACCCGCGAGCAGTCAGACAGGCTGGTTTGGAATTCTGTCAGGTAATCTCAAGTGTTTGCAACTTGTTGAATTTAATTCCGATTTGCCGTGTGAAGAGATGCGGGGAGTGTTCTTGTGAATCGCGAATATTGATTGTTGGAAATTGGAGATTGCATGCAATGAACGTGATCGGTTGGGGCGTCTTGGCTAAGATGAATGCTTGAGAACCTTTATCTTGATATTAATCTTTTACACCCAGTTACGTATTCCATACCTGTCTTATTTCTTCGCTTGCGATTGACTTTGAAATATTTCTCTTGGTTGCCTGCCCGCTGAGCCTTGCGAATCCGTTTAAACGGTGGGAATCTAATGAAAATGTTGTACTGAGTTAAAAGTTATCTGAAATTGCTTAAAGGTCATAAATGCTCGCTAACTAAATCGGTTGCTAGATGGTTTGCATGTTAACAAATTACTGAAAATCTGTTCCCGTTGCTGAGCGGGACTGAATTCCGTTCGGCCTGTTCATCTAGCTTGGAAATTTGTTTGCAAACGTTTTATCGTCAACAGAGGTGATACCGTCAATAGTTAAGAAACGAACCTGTTCCACCTGTACTCGTTCGTTTTGTATGTGTGTTCTTCTCCGTCGACTATTTTATCCCTTGTTCACACTGTGTTCGACTCGGTTTGCCGTTGAGCTGGTACGAGAAGGTGATAGTGAGGGGAGGAAGATTGTTCGTTCTCAGATCACAACATGACCTTTAGCTGCGTTATGTGATCCTTGAGTTTCATTGGCCTGGATCCGTGATTCACTTCAATGAACCTCTTTATTGAGTTGAGAAATTCTATTGTGTGTTTTGATATCGAATGATATATAAGTGTATGCAGGTCAATTTTCGAAACGTATTTATTCGCAGGAACGTTGCAAAGAATGCCCTAAATACAAACGTCTCTCAATTCAATTTGCTGTTCTCCTAATCTCAAAGGACGGAATGATTAATTCCAATTTTCGCTAAACAAGTGTTTATCTGTTAAGCTGGCTGAATCGCAGAAATGCACAAGCTATAACATCTGGTCAAGGTCCATTGGCTTCCCGTATATATATATATATATATATATATATATATATATATATA
>UZAN01055112.1:0-11165 GCA_900618425.1 Echinostoma caproni | reverse complement strand
CCCCGAAAACACGGATTAAGCGACTAGGCGGTATGGTTGCTTTGGACCATTTCCCACGGACCACATCATGAAACGGTGCTGCGTTATTCGCAACACACTCCGGATTTGTTGATCCGATATTGTTGGTGTGTGAAAACTCCGCTCCTCTCCACTACTAACTTTTGACACTTACCAAGATGTGTTTTACCGGGGGGGGGCTGCGTGGGCGTGAAGGGAGCTTAATTGTGTGCATCAATTGCTTCTGTTTCACAGGGTTGTGGAGACCACATTGAACAAACCACGATAGTCGAATGCAATCCCTATGCAGGAAAAACTGTATCAGTTACCTGTGGTGTGATCGGTCTCAGTCAGATGAGAAACCACCGGGTCGTTCCGGTATTTTGTCAAATGGGATTGCGAAAACAATTAAATGTCAATATATTCCCTTCAAAAATGAGCGGAAGTCGTTGTCACGCTGTCCAGTGTATCCAATGTTGGACCTGCTGTACTGTGTACAACGTGGATGCCTCTGCTGACCAAGAACTAACAATGACAAAAATAAGATAAACAATCGAGACTGATTCTGAACCGATCTCTCCCCCCCCCACCCCCGGTTGGAGTACTACAGATCACCGAGACTTTTCTCCATTTTGTCCACAACAAAGGTTATACGGGAAATTATTAGAACGGGTTTATGGGTGAGACAGAGAGAGAGAGGGAATAGGCTTGTCGATAGTCATACCATTCAGTACTCAGCAACTCAACGCACACTGTTGACCAAATGCAAATAAGGAAAGAAGATAACAGAGAGAAACAGGGAGAGATCAACGCATTTAAGAATGCTTGAATATGGTCACGCATACACAAAACTAATGTCTCTTCGTGTTTGAATTTAGGATAAATGTATAGCCTTAGGATTTGGTTTATACTGCTCTGTTTTACAGTTGCGAGACGTGAACCATCCGCATTGATTATGACAATCGACTTTCTGGATTCGACTACCGATGTCTTCAAAGTATTGCTCGTGTCTGGTGGGAACATCCGGTGAGCAAGGACGAGATTCGTCGACGTCTTTTGGGCTCGCATAACCATTCTCTAAAAGAAGTAATCACTCTATACCGCCTCCGATGACTTGGTAGCGTTTTGCATTTGTTCGCCCATCGTCTACCTTTCTGAGCACTTTTTGCACTTGGTGGGCAAGGCTGGAATAAACGTCGCGGCTGTCAGATCATAACATGGCCTAGAGGTTTCGTTGATGCAGCCTGTCTTCCAGGTTGGGGACAAGGGATGAGGATTGTCGTTTATTATAGACGCTAAGAAATATGACTTGGAAGTCAGTTACCTGGATGCTGCGTGGCCTGCCTGTTGAACTCCCATGATTTTTAAAGAACACGATAAACTAACACATACAAAATATCCAAAAGAGTAAAGTGAAACACAAAAGTGTTGTTATTCTTGTTGCCTACTGTCATCCAGCGTATGTACATTCGTCGCAATAGTCTCATTTGCAACACCTTTGGACAGCTCTTTCAGAACCAGTCCATAGATGAATCAATATTATGGTTCGATGTTTCTAGGTGGGTTAGATGCTACTAACCGCAACAAACTTGGCTTAGGCACCTTTATGTAATATTTCATAATCAGTAATACGTGATTGATTAGACAAATTTCCTAGAGTTGCATCAATGGTTATTGCGACGAAAATACATATCATGGGTACAATTATAGGAATGACGCGACAAAAGATTACCAGATACGCACGCCTGATGAGCGGTAGGAACCGCGAAACCGATCTTGTGATTCCAGGGAATTCTTTTCTATTCATTCACATACTACTTCTTGTGATATATATATGGTTATAAATGTGATTGAACTTAAACTGAAAAAATATCATGACTTTACCCGACAGACCCCTTTTGTTAGCACGACTATCTAATTCACCATCGCATCTAATCTTAAATGTTCACAGTTCACACGCCTTTTGGAACCCGAAGCTGGTGATACGTCGTTACCGGATGCCAGCATCCTTCGAAATAGATTGGAAGATATTTGGAGAGAAGATGCGAAAACCTTCCTACGTAATGTCATGCAAGAGGAACGTGAACGTCTTGAGCAACTTATCACACCAGAACCAATGGAGGGTGGGTTAACATTTCATAAATGTATTAGGGCTGCTAGAATGTTTGGTCCCGTTACATATTTTAGTTTGATGAACAGTTAAAAGGCTTAACCCGACATTCCCGAGAACTAGCTGTTCAATTATTGTAACCGGCAGTGAAAAACTCTAAGGCTTGCAGTTGTGAATCAAATTAGGTATTAAACCAAAGTACAGCGTGTTCAACAATCAGAAATGTCCGTTCGCAGTGATACGGTTTGCAGCTGGATTGATACGAACGACAGCGTTTCGAAGCCACAGATTTGAGCCCTGTCAGTTGAAGTTAACAAGCTGACCAAAGACGCTATGTCTCAGTGACCCGACTTCTGCTGGGAGCAGAGTACATGCTAACTGAAGCTCAATTGTGTGGAACGTAATGGTGACTATTGGTGACTATTCCTGAAAACTATGGGCTCAGAAACAATGAACAGACGACTATTGGTGATTTGTGGCAGCGGCACTACTGGAAGAAGTAGTTGTTTTTACTTGGCAATCAACCTCCCTCTAAAACTCTCCAAGAGTATGTCAACGACAATTTTGGATGGAAAGTGTGACAGTTCAGCTATAATGCCATCCCCCTTTTGACTTCACCGGCTACTGCTATCCACGTAGAGCGACGCGTAAAAACCGAGAAGTTAGTGCCTTTCAACAAACCAATTTCTTCTATAAAACGGTAATGAAATACTGATTACCACAGGGAAAGATATGCAAACCTCAAACTGTGGCTTAACGGAATCTGCGATGCCAGTAGTACTACCAGAGTAAGGCTGTGAGCATACAGGCGCGTTGGGCAGTAAAAATGGAGGAGGTAAACTAAAAGATAACTAACAGGAACACATGCATCTGTGACTGCCAAAGGTGGGGAGTGACCTCGGGGGATCCATTTGAATTGCGGTGAATATGAACGTTAGTTACCAGGGGACGCCGTGAAACGACAGTGTGGCAAGCCTGCGCGGGTGAGTGGGTTGATGTGGACAGGTGTCAAGATCGGTCTCTCATGGGAACAGATCAAGTGAAAACGACAATTTAGAGGGCAGTATGAGGGAGCAAACATGCTAATGGTGCGTGTGAATGTGCAAACGGCGTACAAAACAGTCAGACAATAGGAGGATAAAATAGGTAGCATACGGGTATTACATGAACAGCGGTACGGGGAGTATATATATATATTCTCGATAGAGAATGGAGGCGTACACTGAATTGTAAAATGTTTATTGTAACGTTTCGATCCAAACTAGGACTCGTTGTCAAACGTAAATGAAATGAATGAAATAATGGGATTACCGTCTTTCCGTGCGCCTGAGTGCTGTTTGTACGTCTATCAGTTCACCAATCATCACGGGTTTTGCGAGTGTGACGTAATGTTTGTCTATCTCGACGTGTCGGTTGAACGAATTGACCGAGTGTAGAACTTCGAGGATTAATCGTCCCCCCCTTCTTCTTAGCTCGCGCTACAACCTTTGCGTTATCGATTGCGATCTCGTGAATTGTCCGTGCGCAGTGGTTCAAGATTTGTGACCTCAGGTAAGCGCGTCGGAGGGCAAGCTTGTGTTCGTGTCGGCGAGTATGTACTTGTTTGCCTGCCTCATTTATGTAGTGTTGGTTACAGCCCAGGCACGGGATGGCGTAGATTACTCCTGATCGTTCGTGCTATTCGACTCGGTCCTTGCGGTTGAAAAGGGATGATCTCACGGTTGCTGCCGGTTTATGGGCGATCTTGATTCCCAACGGTCGGAATATTCGTTCAGTGGCTTCTGACGTGCTGCGTATGTAGGGTAGTGTTATCCAAGTTCCTTCTTTTGTATGTGTTGTTTGTTTGTTACCTCTGCGGCACGCTTTGATAAAACTCCTGGTATATGCGTTTGATAGGAACAGTTGAAAGAGTCGACTTCTTTCTCTTGTCCTTAATTCCGATGTGCTACAGTGTGTGTTTGCTCGGCGGAATAGAGTTCGCACACAACCTTTTAGGTGGCACAAAGAGTGATTGCTGTTGTAGTTGAGGATGCGATCCGTCGTGGTCGATTTTCGGTAGACCGTGGCTTGGTTTCTTCCGTCAGGTTGCCTCATGAGAAGGATGTCGAGGAAGGAGAGTTGACCATCTTTTTCCTCCTATCGAGTGAAGTTGATACCGGGCACCTGCTCGTTCATCATTTGGTGGAACTGATCTACTGTGGAGGCTCTGAGTATGACGAATCTATCGTCCACATAACGTATCCACAGACGAGGTTGTAGAATTTCAAATGCTTTGGCTTCGAAGTGTTTCATAACCGCATCCGCAAGCAGCCGTGAGAGTGGCGAACACATTGGAATTCCTCGTATCTGCTGGTNTTTTTCCTCCCCTTGTATGAAGATGATACCGGGCACCTGCTCGTTGGTCATTTGGTGAAACTGATATACCCTGGAGGCTCTGAGTATGACGAATGTATCGTCCACATAACGTATCCACAGACGAGGTTGTAGAATTTCTAAGGCTTTGGCTTCGAAGTGTTTCATAACCGCATCCGCAAGCAGCCCTGAGAGTGGCGAACTCATTGGAGTTCTTCGTATCTGCTGGTATACCTTCTCGTCGAATTGGAAATAGGTTTCCATACAGAGTTCTACGATTTTCATCATTTCGTCCACGGAAAGTTTCGTTCTTAATTGCAAATTTTAGTCGTTTTGCAACAAGTATCGGATACTTTCGATGGCCATTTGTTTCGGTATGTTGGTGAACAGTGAGGTCACATCGAAAGAGACCACCACTTCATTTGGTTCAATGGTCAGTCCCTTGATACGTTCCAGGAATGTGGTGGGACTTTGGTTTGCAGGTAGGGATGGGCATAGTGGTTGAAAGAGGTACCTTGCAAGATTGTAGTTGGGTGCTGTTGTGGATGCTACAATGGGTCGTAGTGGTACATCGGGTTTGTGCACTTTCGGTGGTCGATAGAACCGTGGTATCGGACCTTCTGTGGGTTTGACTCGTCTATATTCTTCATCCGTTAGTTTTTTGTTTTTCTTGAGAGTGGAAAAGGATTTAGTTATTTGATTCCTCAGCTGCTTTAAGGGGTTCCCTTTGACCGGTTGATAAGTTTCGTTGTCTTCGATGAATTGTTTTAGCTTTTTTGTATATTCTGTTTTGTCCAACAGTGCGATTTGCACTGCCCTTGTCTGCCGGGAGAATGATGATATTGGAGTCATTTTTCAGCACACACACACGCATATATATATATATATATAATGGTCGACTGGTCAATTTGAAACACAATGAATTCAACACCCGCTATGTCCTGTTCTATCCTTTCGATAAGGCAGATAAACCAAACTGACTTGTCTGAACCAACCTTGCGGCCTAGCAGGTCGCATTTTGATCTGTAAAGGTTAGAAATGCAACCTCCAGAAAATAATGGACCCGTAATGGGTGCACTGCTTTTAAACGTATCCCCAAAATTCTCTTCAGATCGCCGTGATCCACGAATCCGGCTTTCATCCTATCATTTGACATTTGAAAATACCCAAATATGCAAGCTAATTCGGACCGAGATTAGTACATCAAAACGGTATTCATCGATTGTCTATCTCGTTTATCTGCAACCCACTCTAAAGTAGCCACTGAAAACTGATGTTTCACCCAGGGAAGGGAATTATCAAGACTAAAGTTGTTCGTTACTCCATTTTATTCTTTATGTTGTGTGAAAAATTAGGCCTAGAAGACTATCAAAAATAACTGAACTCTTCTACTGGGTGTATATGTATCCGCATTGTGTTCTTTCCACTGGCTTTCACCTAAGAATAATGAAACTCAAATTACCGTTTCAGGCTTACAAACGATAACCCCGAAAGAGACGACCAATATTTGGACTACTGCGCAGAAACAACAGCAACAAAAACGACCCCGACTGGAATCACACGAACAGAGAAGAGATGTGATTCTTCGACGTCTCCGAAAGCAAACAATACAAGAACAGAAATCAGCACAAGAAATTCTCACTCTCGATTTCAAGGGACGGGATGAACCAAAAGAAAAACGATCAGATGCATTGACCGACACGCAATTCGGTGCATTCCTGGCCGAATTGATTTCTCGAATCGGATCCCTGGACCAGGTCTATCAGTTGATCTCTGAGGCGCTCGGACGTGACCCGATCGCACTGACCACACTAACCCAAGTGCTTGGATCGCGGTCTACACGTAATGCGTTTTTCTACACCCTACGCGCGCCTCCGCATGCATTTCGATATTTGGCTTCCCTAATGGGATCGAGACAGAATTTACGGAAAATTCTATCCAAAATTATAGACGGCAACGTAAATGATTTCGATTTTCTCTCTGAGAAATTACAAAGTGATACATCTGTTCACAATCTGGTTGAAACGTACAAGGAAGCACGGAGAGAGGCGATCCAAATCGTGCAATCATTCATGCCTTTATCTTCGTCCAGTGATTCAATTGTAGACATGATCATCGACGGTCAAGAGAGTGAGGAAACTTTGACCGAACTGATCAACGGATCCGGGCTTGACGCGAATCTGGAAATACGTTTGTCTGTGCTTCCGAAAATCACCGCAAGCACATTGAAAATGATTTCCGAATCGATTCTCAGTTGTGATGTGAAACGATTGAGAGAAATCAGAGTCACCAAAATCCCACCGCGTCGAAGTTCCAGCATTTCAACGCATAAAGTGGATAGAAAAGAAAGGTACATATGTAGGTCTTGTTCCGGCAATTTCCCCAAGCTATTGCATACCTATAATGTAAGCTACTTACCATGAATGCGGAACCTATAAGCGATTAAAAGTGTCCTGAATACTGCATTAAGTAACTGAGGTTAGTTGCTTACGTTCGAAAATGTTTCATTGCTAACCTAAATTTTACCTATAGTTAAATACGAGAGCTGTTCTGGCACAGTTAGATTATTACCAATATAGAACAGTTAAACTCCGCTCTATTGCCGGACCTTGCAACAAGATTCAGCTTGCTGAAAACAACGGTCTAACAAACGTAGAATATGTAGGTGATCACCCTAATGTCAACACCCCAACGTACAGGCTGGAGCAAATGTAACCAAATAACTGTTCATTGAAAAAGAGGTGAAATATACTGGAAAAAGCGTGTCGGTCGCAAAGACCACTTATCAGGGTAAGTCGTGAGTGAAAATTGAGTTTCCAACTTTGTGCACCAGGGTGTGTGCACAAATGTGATATATCAAGAGCAGGGACGATATCTAAGGAAATTATTGTCGGTGAATGTACGATCATAACAACGTGTGTCACAAAGGCCGAAGCGCCTTGATCATTTGCCATGAGGATGTAAGATGTAATCACTCTGTATTATCTAAATAGTGAACAATAAAGTCGACACTAGTGACGTTGGAAACTTTTTCAGTTGTTAAGTTTATTCCCAAACTTCACACACAAACGGTTCCATCGTAGGCATGTCCCGAGTATCAGTGCCCTGGCCTTCTATGTTTTGTGACATGTCTACCATTTCAAGTTTGTTTGAGAAACCATCACAACGAATTAAGGACGAAATACTGTGGTTGGATCCCATTCCATTCACCGCACCTCATTAGCCAACTGATCACACGTTCCTCCTCCGACTGAGAGACCAGCTGTATTCTCAGGGTCTTTCCGCGTTGAAACAAAGCCGGCCTCCGTATAGGATCTACACTTTTTAACTTCAAGTGAATCCGACAAACCATATTCTAGCAGGAACCCAACAAAGTGATTGGTTCCTGTGTTGTCACATGTCACCGATTGGATCGGGTCTATCAAAACCACGTCCACTAGGTGTGAACCGAATTCTACATACCCGGAAAGGATGAAGGTTTCAGTGGGGTGGGATGGGTTTTTACTGTTCGTCCCTCAACCCACTCCATACACCCCGGGCACGTTATGCCCGTTGACCGTTGATCGTGTGCACTTCAGACGAGAATGAACAAACCTCGGTAGTAATTGGCCTCAGTCCGCCGAGTAAGGAAGTGAATCAAGTCCAAACGGATCGATAAATCGGTCACCATGTTCACACGTGAATGTCGGAATGAATCATTGCACGTGTGGTTTCAGCTTATGCCCTTAATAATCTATACCTTTTCAACTGCAAGTGGGGCCAACCAATTGAGTTCCACGGGGAACCCCACAAGATGATTGGTGTTTCGGCCGTCAAACGTCACCGATGGGACCCGGTCTGTCCAAACCCCTTCCAGTCCGAATGAACTAACTTCTCCGAAAACAAACGAAAGTACTTTTTTGAGTGAGTTGCCAAGCTAGGTTGAAAGTTTCCGTGGGGTTGGTTAGACTGTTCGTCCCCCGCCCCGACCCAATCTGGGACGTTAGGTCAGTTATCGTCGGCCGAGTGTGCGCCAACCCGGTGACCCTCAATAACCCAATGAGTAAATTCCAGTGAGGCCGTGATTCCCTCAACTAACACCGTTTCCTTTGAATCAAATGCGATTGCCTGCGCATTCCTGATATTGAAAAGCACACTTGTGAATATACTTCACAATGATACAAGGATACAGTGAAGGAATTAACAGTATTTTACCTGAATACTAAGATCAAGTGCAAACCTATTCACTAACTAAGAGAAATCACAATGTTTCACCTGCAGCTTCTGCCTTTGTTACTCAGCTTCATCGCATGTGTTCTTATCTATATCGTTTCACTGATCAAACCGCCGCAACTTTTCACATCCTGATTGCATCCATTCAATCCCTATAGTTTAGTCAATGAAACAAAGGGTGTTATAAAAGAGTTATCCACCACAAAGGTGAAAGGCGGTGACATTTTTCCACTCTGAACTGAGCTGAGCTGGGTGATTGAAGAGAAACGCTTACGCACATGATTCTTCAGCTGCTCTGTAGTCACTGGTGTGTTTTGGATTATATTTATTCCACTCTGAACCGGTGTAGAAAATTGTAGAAAAATTGTGCATTTTTCACAGATAACCTGGACTGCTTTTATCTTAGCGGTTTGCGACAAGTCAAGTGGAATCAAGTCAAGGAACTCATTATTTACCCAAAAGGTGAATTTTCCGCAATTTACGATTTTTTACAGTGGACATATAAAAACAATTGCGAACAACAAGAAAAGACATTATAATAAATTCCATATTGTAATAAATGAGAGAGAAAAAACAATAGTGGAAGGGTTTTCCCCTGAAATGGGTGAGAAATATGCCCTTACTCTCATTTAGAAGACAAGTTCAGGCTAACCATTATTTTCAATAACTCAAAATCATGGCGTTACAGTTTATATGAGGGGGAAAATGTAGTGGTTGAGAGGAGAACAATCAAATGTGAGAAATCGTTCATTTCACGTATGCGAGTATGTTGAATAACGCATTGTCAAATCTGTGCTTCCGGGGTTTCCAGTTATTTTACGACGGTCGTGTGACCCAGTTCTGAGGGATTAGTGTTGTTGTGTGAAAAAGTGTCTGTGGGCAGGGGGAGGGGTAGATTCGCGAACCCAGGGGAGATGCAGAGCTTGGATAAGACGCTTTTGGGCACATAGTTTCTTGTTGTTCACAATCGTTTTCAAATATCCCATCGAGACAGAGGTTCTCTCGAATAACACCGATTCCTTTCAGCTAAATGCAATTGCCTACTTATTTCTGGCATTGAAAACCACACTTTATAAGATACTTAACAATGGTACAAGGATACAATGAAAGGATAGTGTACCGGATTGACGTAAAGCGACAGAGTGATGCGACAAAAACGAACCCCAAAGTTGAGGAGAATAGAATACGAGTTCGGTAATCTACGTGTACTATAACTTTTTCAATTTAAGATATCTGAGTATCAATTTAAGATGTCATGTTACTATGTGGAGGGTAGGGTAGTGCAGTTGTCACGTCGTTTCACATTGTCTTGTGATGCTCTTGTTGTCACGTCTATTGGCTGCGTTACACTTCCTCCCTTTCGGGATTATTTTTTTTTATGATGAATACTATATAATGACCGTTTGGAAGGTTTATTCACAGTCATCGTTGGCTCATTTTTGGGTTCTAACCCAAATGAAAAAACGTAAGGTTGCAATGCAAACATACTCCGGGATCTCGCAGCGCAGCAGAGTGAACATAAATGTGTGACAGGATGTTCCTTGGCTTGTATTCTCACAGCTCAACACGATACTAGGCTTTGCGGGTGACAGACGACGTCGGGGATCGACGGTAGGGCGACAATACGACCAAGACACGGGGTGACGACGAAACACTAGCAAACAGGTCCCTCATGGGTTCGGGCTCAAGTCAAGCTATTGTTATTGTTATTGTGATAACTGCTGTAGGTATAAAACCTACATTTCAGTTAAAAAGGTACAAGCTGGATAAATGGAGGAGAAAGTAAAATCCCAAAACCTTTAACAAAGTCTGTGAAAATTTGTTATTTGTTAACCATACGTTTTTCAATTTAATATGTCCGAGTATCACTTTGAGATGCCATGTTGCTATGTTGATAGTAGGATTTTGGATTTTGCGATGCTCTTGTCGTCACGTCTAGTCCATCCGTGTGGCGAAGGCACGCCTGTTGTACAGTCGAAGTTCACTGGGCCTGCCTGAGACTCGAGGCTGTAAACGAGGTGTGGTTTCTCGCTCGGGTTAGCTGGGCAAGCACCAGGTCCCTTGTTGCGGCTGAATTATCCGACTGATCGACAAATGAACCCGATCGGTCGTGCTATTTTCGGGCCGACACCGGAGAAGGTCAGGTTCCGAAACTGATGCTAAGTGTTGTCAGAGGAGCAGCACAGGAGATTCATAAGCTAAAAGTGCATCACACAAGCTCTCCTTAGACTGGGGTAACGATGACCTTTGGCATGTGACCTGTCTAATTTCATCGGTGCTCTAGGCCAAGTGACGGTATCATTCATTCATTCACACAGGTGCGTCCGTGTGACGGTGTTTATCGATCGCTCGGATCTGACATCTCACACCACTCACCCGCTTACCAGTCAAGTACGAATATCGTTCCCCCGTTTGCACGACAGTGCTACAGAGGCCATCGATAGACCGAATGAGTGGCGTTGGTGACCACTTTAGCAAAAATGACCACATTCGA
>UZAN01055107.1:2874-14826 GCA_900618425.1 Echinostoma caproni | reverse complement strand
GATTTCTCTTTTCGTGAGTCGTATAACCGGGTCCTTTAATTTTGGCTCGGCCTATCTATACACCTCTTTGGATTGAGTAGTATTGACACTAAAGGGGGAATCCGGTGTGATTCTCAAATGTCCCCTAGTGCTCAGTTCCACTCTAGCTGCTCTTTCCAGAAGCATGTCTCTGCTATGAGTTCCATGGAATACTATCAACAGTGGGCGTGGAGGGGGTGTCTTGGGACCCTTCCACAGTCCAATCCTATAGCATTTACTATATTTTGTGTCCGGTAGCAGCCCTGCCAGTCTGAAAGCATTCAGTACATGCCTGTGGTTTATTTTCCGCCTGGACTTCGCCTCGTCAACCACCGGTTCTGCGCAAGTGAGCAACAGCAGTCCTCTGCTCCTTGCAAAGACCCCTTCGGTGATGGCCTTCATCTTCGCCATTTGTGTCTTCAAGTCATCTATTTCTTTCCTTACCGTTTCCCAGCTGGCCTCAAGCGTCTTTTTCGTCGTTTTCTTCTTTTTCCCCTGGGTTAGCTGTTCTGGGCTTCCCGTAGCTGATGCCCGCTGACCCTTGGCGTTTCCCTGCGCCGCATTCTGGAAGAACTACTCATGCCGATTGTTCGCGTCTTGTGTCCTTGACCGAAGAGAGCCTAGCAGTAAGTGAGCGCACCCTTCAGTAAACATTACACAGCGTATGCACGTCCACTTCACGTTTTCATGCCTCGTGAGCGGTTGGTAACCTTGCTTTGTTAAGTTCGAACACAGCTGAAAATACCAATCCTAGCACCTATCGCACTGTATACCAGAAAACAGTTCACAGGCGGAGAAAGCTCGTTGGCTTGTAGTTTTGCCTGTTTCTTGATCTACACGATAAAGTCTGATCGAAAATTTCTGTTTTTAATTTGTTTATTCTTGTAATCATAAAGTGTATGCAAAAAGAAAAGAAAAGAAACAAGGTAGTAGGTTGCTTCTTGTCGGTGTAGCAGGTTAGTTATCTATTGTCAGTTATCTGAACCGAATTGCGTGCCTTACAAGGTGTGCTGCGTGGACGGTTCACAGGTTCACCTGATGTTACATCGAAGGTACTCACAGTTACTGTCTGCTGTCGAGGTGATGTACNATACCAATCCTGGCACCTATCGCACTGGATACCAGAAATCACAACTTTCTGGCAAGCCTTATTCCCGCATGTGTTACGGTTGTACTGACCAGCCATTTTACAAGTGATTCCTTCTCGAATGGGAAAGAATATGCCATCCAAAATTCCAAGCTTATCGGTGAACAGCTACAAGACGGATAAAATCACACCAACGGGACACACGAAAACGATAAAAGCACTATGGTAAAAACACACCTGTCGGATAGTTAAATTCTCCGAATAAAAGTAGACTTTAGCAAATTCTAAGATCCAGTAGATTTGTGAAATAACTAAGGTTATTTCACGAATCAACGCAAATAACATCGTAATCAGCAGAGCAGTTCAAAAGTTTAAACCGCGCGGTCAGAATACTCAGAGTTGGACCGTGGGGGGTCCACAAAGTGACAGAGGCAGCCCAGCCTAGGCCCGTGATAGTTGAATTCGGAATCCCCAGGCATAGGGACAGGCCTTTATCAGAATCCGAAAAAATCCGGACATCCGCGGGTGGCAGTCAGAGTGACACCCAGTGATCAGCCTCGTAGGAGATTGAAAGCAGAGACCATCGTGTGGGTGGCACAAGCGCATCAAGCAAGAGTAGTTCTGCCCAAACTCGCTGGTGAGAACAGGGACCCAGGGGCCCCGCAACTCCAAACAAGGGCCGGGGAAAAGGTAAGCCCAAAACCATCTTACAGGGAGGTTTTGCTAAAATCACCCAAAGAAAAGGGAGCCGACAGACCAAAACAGGGTAGAAATCCTGACTCCTTTGAGAGACCAAACAAAAAAGGCTCGAAAACAAGAAAAACAGGCCCGAAAAATGGGGCACAACCTCGGGGTTGAATCCCGAGGAGCCACCCTCCCCCAGTGAAATGCCGAAAACTATGGGAGGAGTCATACTGCACATTGCATACACGAACGCGTGTAAAGTGGGAAACAAATGGCCCGAGCTTAGAGTGTAGAGAGGGAAATGTGATGTTGTGGCTATCACGGAAATCTGGCTCCGTCCAGGAATAGACATCAAGCACCACTGCCCACCAGCCCTCTGAGATTAGCGAACCAATAGGACTGACCGCGGGATAGGTGGAGGGACCTTCATACTAGTGGCACAGCAGCTACACCAGAGTCAGAAGGGGAAACTCACGACATCAACGCCAAACGTCCTGGTTTCTGGCTGTGTGGTGAGCGTTAGACACACCAGACTGCTGATAGTTTGCATCTACAGAAACCCAACATCCATGGCCAACGAGGATGATGCGCTGATACCCACGCTGCGAACGACCGCTCGACACAACGGGAAACTACTGATCCTCAGGGATTTCAACGCCCCAGAGATAAACCTGAGTGAAGTGGGTGCCCCGTTGGGTTCCTTCGGCTCTGCGATGCTGAACCTGCTGCACAATGAAGCCCTCGTGCAACACATAAGAGAAGATACGCGATGACGCTATGGTGGCAGACCCACCAGATTGGACCTGGTATTACCAAAGGAGGTAAACAATGTAGAGAATATTCAGGTAATGACCCCACTGGGTAAGAGCGACCAAGCTTTACTTCACATTTCCGTGTCTCTCCGAGGATCGACCGCGCCCGATAAGAGGAGAAGAAACAATGGGAGAATGAACCTAACGCAGCTCCTAAGGGTTGCTAATGCCGTGACATGGGAATTGGACCACAGTGAGCTGTTAGAGGAGATCCGGAATCTAGTGAAATCCAACTTGCTACAGCTCGCAAATACCTTTGCCTCGCTGAGAAACATTAGGAGAAACGGAAGCCTCCGTGATGGAAGGCGCGAGTGCAAAAGTCCCAGGTTTGTAAACAACGAGCGTGGGTCAGACTGACAGCCTCAGGTAGACACCGCCGATTCCTTGAATATGACCGAAAGCGCAAGCGCGCAATGGCGGTCCAGCGGGTATGCAGGGTTGCTATGGAAAACAGCTGGCGAGTAACGCGAAACTCACCCCTAAAGCCTACTTTAATTATGTCCAGTCCAGGGCCACAGTTGGAGGGGCTGTTGGGAACGTCTAAAACAAGCAAATGCTGCAAAGGGAGGATTTTTTTCCGCCGTTACTTCGAAGGGGTTTACCAATCACATTGAGGGGTAAAACCTCCAACCCCCTGAAAGCGAGAAATAGACACAAGGGCTGAAGTCATCATCACCGAAAATGAGGCAAGGGCCCAACTCTAAGCGCTGAAGAGCACAAAGGCAGCGGGACCCCATGATATTCATCCGGCCCTCCTGAACCCATTGGCTGCGGTGCTTTCAGCAGCGTTAGTAAAGTTGTTTAACAAATCCCTCCAAAAGGGGCTGCTGCCGACAGAATGGAAGATGGCAAATGTTGTACTCATACACAAAGGAGGGGACAGAAACTAGGCGGCAAACTATCGGCCGGTTAGCTTAACCCCACTACGACTAAAGATACTAGAAAGGCTACTGAGGGACAAGGTAGTAGTTCATGTTGCGCGCCACCATCTGCTAACAGTTAGCCAGCATGATTTTGTGAAGAGGAGATCCTGTCTCACGAACCTACTGGTGATTTTAGATGACATTACCGACAGGCTGGATAAAGGAGAGAGAGTGGAGGTCTACTACTTGGACTTCCAAAAGGCCTTTCACTCAGTAAACCACAGGCTACTGCTCCTGAAATTTAGGACCTTCAAAGTTCACCCAAAACTGCTTGTATAGGCAGAAGACTTTCTGAGAGGAACGCCTTTCCATGTCAATACAGAAGGGTCGAAGGCAGCATAGCAAGTGGAGTCCCACAGGGGTCAGTTTTAGGCCTTCTACTATTCCTAGCCCATGTAAATGACTTGCCGGCGAGGTTAGAGAACCCAGTATTCATGTTCGCTGACGACTTGCAACTGATAGGTTCCCCATCAAACCAGTCCACGCAGAGGGATTCGGATACTCTCATACGCTGGACTCGGAGCTACCGCTCGATGTGGCCAAGTGTAGACAGCTTATACAGACTGAAATATATATATATGGAAAACAAGAAGTATGCCAACCCTAAACAACCTCAGAACCTGCTTCTATACTACCTCTGGGTAAAGTTGGGTTCAAACTATGTCTAACTACCCCTTGAAGTCGACTGTAGTCACGCATTCCATCAAGTGCGGGGGTAGCTTGAACTCTTTAAGTATTACACGGGTGCGACGCTAGAACCAATGCTCCCGGATCTTAGTGATTTCCAAGGTTTCTTCTGATCCTGTGTTCCTGTGAGCCGGGTACGGACAAGCCTCCACTGCAGCGGATGTTGGATAATTAGAGTGAGTCCGCGTCCCGTTTGTACAGGAAGGATACTTGAAATGAGGTAAGAGGAGGGGAGGGGATGCAGTATCTGCATGCGGTGCGACAAATCGGAAAGTTTAGGAAAACATGCAGAATATAAATAGCAGCATGGGACGGGTGATGTTTATGGTTCAGGGATTAGCCCAATATACAGGTCTAGATTCCTTATGAAAGCGGATCTTCTGGGGGCATTAATTACTTTCTAGGGGAGGCTATTCCAAAGAGGAATGCCCCTGTGGGTGAAAGAGCACTGACCTTCAAGTGTACGGGCACGCGTATTGAAGAGTTTCGTGCTATGACCAAGAAGATCATCCGTACTAGTGCGTACAAAGAAGTCATCGACCCTGCCAGAATAGAAGATATTGTACAGTAGGAAAATTTCACCTCTTATCCGGCGAGTTTCGAGGGGTACAGGTTCAGGATGGAGAGGCGTGTAGAGTAAAGGGTGGAGGACAAGCCATGCACAATTTTTGTCGCTCTCCGTTGTACATGCTCGAGGGCCGTACAGTCGCTCACTAAGCGGGAGTGAGCAATTTGACTCCCATATTCCAATAAAGGTTGAATGTACGTGCTATAGAGAATGTGAAAGTCATCTGTATCTATTCTGAGGAATGAGCGTTTTAGGAAGTTAAGAATACGGAAGGGGGACCTACTAGCTCTTTTTGGTGGTAAGAGAATGAGAGTGACCTGGTCAGCCAGAAACCAAGAACCTTATGGTTTTCTACACTCTCCCTAGTCGTAGAATCGTTAGCCATAAAACTGTGTACACGGACCCTCCAAAACGACATACTAAAGCATTTGTCGTCATATATCGGAAGGTTCCAGACCGTAGACCAGTCTTTGACTGCATCCATTGCTAGTTGAACAGCCACAGGATCGGTGCCCCAAATTGTCATATTATCGGCGTACATTGCGATGTTGATTTCGATTCACTGTGGCGGGTCAATAATATATATATTTATATATAAGAGGAGGGAGCCAAGGAAGGAACCTTGCGGGACTCCGGTAGAAATAGAAGAATCAGATGAGAGCGATGAACCTACGCGGACCAAGAAGATGCGATTCGTGAGAAAATCACGAAGAAGAGCGAGGAGCCTGCCACTAAGCTATATAACTTGAGCTTATAGAGTAAGGGAGCATGGGGGATACGATCGAAAGCTTTTGCAAAATCAATGAAAGTTGCGTGAGGAATCGCGCCGTCATCACGGGCTTGAGTTAGACGGTCCATGACATGTTGCACGTTGGATATGCAGGATCTGCTAGGGAGGAAGCCGTGTTGGGCTTGGGAAAGAAGCTAATTGTCTGTTAGGTGTTTTAGAATTGCACTGTTTCAAACTCGTTCGAGGACCTTGCTGGGTACGCTAGTCAGGCCGATGGGTCTATAACTACTTGTAGAGTGTCGGTCCCAATTTTTAAATTGGGGGGATATGATGCCTCTCTTCCAGGATGAAGAGAATATTCCAGCATCTTGACACTTTTGGGAGAGGGTGGAATAGTACGGGATAAGAACTGAGGCGGCTTCTTTTAACACTGGAGGGTGTATAGTGCCTGGTCCCATCGAGCTAAAGGGATTCAGAGATTTGAGAAGTGATTCGGTCTACTCCGGAAGAATGACGAAATGTTCTAATGGGAGTGGTGTTTCAAGAGAGAGAAGATTGGGGTGGAAAGAAACAGGAGGAAAATTAAAGACGAATTCATAATGAGACCGGAAGATTTCAGCTACCTGAGCAGAGGAGGTAACAGGACAGTCGTCATGTAGCTTGAGGGCTATTGCAGACGGGGTTGATTGCCTTTTACGGCAGAGTGACTTAAATAAGGAATTAGGGATACTTCTAACACGAAGAAAATTTGCTTTCTGTTGTTTATTGTGGAATTTCCTAACTCTTAGCTTACATAAACTGCGAATTCGCCTAAACTCGACAGCATCAGCGTCGAGCTCAGTAAATTTAACTAAGCAAATGCACGTGCCCGCTCGTCTGTTAGGTGCCAAATGGAGCGGGGTGGTGGAGGCCTGTGGTCAGATGCAACTTGAACTCTAGGAATAAACAAGTGGTCCGCTTCCTGAATTAGACTCACGAGCAACTCATTTAGATCGTTCGGGTCAGTATCAATACTGCAGAAGCCCAGTCTTTTGGCCAAGAAGTCTCGTAAGAGAACGAAATCGGCCCATTTGAAGAAATGTAGCATTCTGGAAAAAGGGCCTGTAAGTTGGCCAGTGGATAATATAGTCAAGGGAAAGCAGGAGGTGGTCACTTTTAGCAACAAGAATTAGACACGAGATTATGTCGATCTGGCGTCTTTCGTTGGTAATCGCAAGATCAAGCAAGGAGGGACGTTGGCCGACACGGTATCTCTTGGGAGATACTACGTGTTGGTACCACGAGTGTCCATTGAACAGGTCTATAGGGGGTACACCAAACATTCTATCTTTGGAGTGGAATCTGGGCCAGTCGATACTCGGGGCGTCAATGTCGCCCAGGGTAAGAAGGTGTGAGACAGTGCAGGTGGGACGGAGGTCACGAAGCTGAGTGAGAAGTTATTGATATTCCTTCTGTGTGCTCGATGGGGAGCAATAAACAACCTCAGGAGGAGTGAGTCCCTGCTCGGGAAGACGATGTTGGCCCATCGGATCTCAATGGGTTGGAAAGTTGGAAGGGAAACTTGCGAAGCGGGTGGTAGGGAATCATTAAGGAAGAGCCATTCCACGCGCATGGCCACGGTTTGAGTCCTGTCTGAAAAAGGTGACACCATCTATTATTATTTCACCATCTAGTATCTATTGATTGAGCCACGTCTCAGTAAGAGCTATTATGTGTGGATTCTGGTGGCGCGCCAATTGTGGCAGTTCAAGGATTTTATAAGTTATACTGAGGTAATTGGTTGATACGCACTTTAGCACCTGGTCACTATGTAGTTAAGTAGGTCTAGTAGGATGGTGGGAGTCGTGGGAGAGTTTTGGAGTCGGGTTGTTTCGACCTTTTTGCTCCAAGGGGGTCGTGGCCTCGTGAGAGCTTCTGGGAGGGTGGAGCCATGTGTTTGGCATCCATCTCGCGTGCTGACGAGATTGACTTGCCAGTTTTCTGGGGTTTCACTCTGTCTGGTGGGCGAGAGCAGTCTGCTGGGGACATAAAAGAGGGCTGACGTGTCTTACTCCTCTTACAGTCCTGTCTTAGCGTTCGCTCTGGGAGCAGCCTGGCGACGCTTGCCAACATTTCGGGTTTTGGTGCACGAAGATTGGTTCTGTGATTTTTAGTTTTGGAGAAATAAGATTTACGTTGCAACGGGGTAGGAGCTGAGGTGATTGCCTTGGGTGGTGGATTAACTAGTAGCCCCTTCATCTCAGCCAGTGGTCGAATGATGGGCACCTTGATTGGGCCTTTGACCTCCCTTTTCTGGAGCGTGGGATGGTTTCATAGGTGATATTACTTGCGGTTGAGGATCGCGACCATGGTTGGTTCATTCGAGGTTATGTCAGCGAAGCTGGCGTCGGGAGTACTGGTGACTAGAGGGGCGAAGGATAGAATCTTGCCCTTTGTGGAGGAGGAGATTTGCGGTAACTTCTCAGTATTCAGTCGCGTTAGGTTAACTGCAATGTGCATTTGCAGTTTCTCATCTATTTTTTCGCCATCAGGTTTTTGTCAAACTTTCTGACATGGAGAGTAATGTCGCGGGCTACACCTGTGACATATTTGCATCCAATGATTTTATTCGCCTGAGCAAGACAGTGCCACACTGTTGCGCCTTGGCTGAACTCGACCATGATACCGGTGATCGTTTTCTTGGTTATTGTTCGAAGATATGAACACCTGATTGGGTTCAGGATCTCCAGTAAGTTGAGGCTGTCCAGAATTTTCTTGACCCTATGAGCTGGGGAGGTTCCTGCGGGAAACTTCCCCCAGAGTGTCATGCGTTTACTGCATGCTTCTGTCTCAGATAGCCTATTGGCAGTGTCTAAGATGATTTGGTCTAGTGTCTTGAGGGTAATTTTACTGGCTACGATTTGGGGAAAGAGACCTACAAGTAGTGCCTTCACCTCCACCAACTCAACCTCCAGTGTGGCAACTTTCGTCTTTAGACTTAAGATTGCCTCGCTCTGTGATAAGATTATCCTGTTTTGCATTACTGGGGAAGTGATGATTACCGTGTTGTCAAGACGCATATATAAGGATTCGTCGCCCAGAGATACATTCAGAATGGAGGCAGTATCGTTATTTGCTGCTATCATTTTAAGAGTAATTTGTGGTGTAGCGATGGTATATGAAAAATACAAAAAAGCACTAAATAAGAAATACAGTAAAGTACGCAACAGTACTACGCACTGAATTTTGACCGTTGAAACACTTGGGGCAGCGGTCAGAAAGGTGATGCCAAGAATGTCCGAAAATAGGATTAATAGTAGAAAAGGCGGTGAGTTATTTCGAAATAAACCACTTCTAGAGTCAAAAAACGAATTATCAGAGCGAGCACTCAAAAATTTCAACCCAACTGATTCCATCTATCAACCACTCGGTCCGTGTAGAAGTTTAATCGCACAACGAGGTAAACCCTTGATCATAAGAGCTTTAGACTGTGTCCCCTAATGACCTCTGCGGGTTTTGAGTAAAAAAGCTTTTGGCGCTTGCAGCAGTGATACCTTTCATTATCTTAAATCTTGCCATGAATTCATCTCTAAGGCATCTTCTTTCTATAGAGAAGAGGTTTAATGCTCCAAACCTTTCTTCTTATGACCTGCTCCTCATGCCCGAGACCACCCGAGTGGCTAATCTTTGAATCTTCTTGATGCACTAGATGTCTTTCTGAAGGTGGTGTGCTCGGACCTGGACACAGTGTTCTGGGTGTGGTCTCACCAGTGGCTTATACAGCGGAATATAGACTTCTGTCTTTGGATTGGTCAGTGTATTTCTCGACTGGAATAGTTGACCTCTCGCCCTTTGTGTTGCATTTTTTCACGGTTCGCCAGGCTTGTAATTTTCGGAGACTACTCTCTCCGAGCCCTTCGTTTGGGCTACGCGTGATAGTGTAATGACTATGATTGTACGAAGAAAAGGAGCAATCCACGAGGACTTTTTCCATTCTTATTTTTTTCAAAATCAACTTTGACTCCAACTGTGATATTTCTTTGTTTTACTTCTGCTTGCACTACTGAGCACGGTTTTCCTCTCACGTGTATCTATAAGCTGAGTTCTGTTCAAACCCACGCAACACGTGTGACACGCTTTCGCTTTGCTACTGCATTTACTGCTTTCATTGTTTAACGTAATCTCGGCACGTATTTGGTACTATCTATTACCACAATACACCAATAAACGTCTACAACCACCACGAGTGTTTTTGTTTGCCTCGGCAACGAGACTCTGGGAGGTTGCGCGCTATTTGAGATTCGTAAGAAAATTTATCGGCGGGCCATCAATGCTGGTTAGCTTCATTAGTTCAATGGTTTCCGCCTCCGTGTTTACTCTAGTTGGACCGCCGTCAGTGTTCATTGTGTGACACTCTGACGAGGTTTAGGTCTAGGTCCCACATCTGCGTCCAACAATCTTTGTTAGATCTTCCAGTAGTTGGTCTTGCGGGCCTGAATGAACTAACTTTAGGTCGTCAGCAAACACGAACGTCGGGATGGGCAAACCCCTAATTAAGTCACCGACGTACAGCAGGAAAATTATCGGGCCTAGAACGGAGCCCTGTGGTACCCCACTGGTGACTTTCCCCTCCGTCGATAGTGGCTCTCCTACCCGAACCCTGAAGGTCCGCCTGTTCAGAAACACCTCTATCCATTTGATATAAGTCCCAGGAAGGCCAAATTTCTCAAACTTTTTTAATAGGTAATCGGTGATTAACCGAGTCGAAAGCGTTCTAAAGTCCAAGTAACAAACTTCGACCTTTTGGCCTGCATTCAACTTCCTTATGACTTCATCTGGGAAGCACAGTAGGTTGCTGAAACATGACCTCTTTTTGAGGAACTCATGTTGGGTCGGGGATTGTGGATTGTAGCGCGCACTTTGCTCACCTATACCGCTTCTAACTATTATCTCAAGTCCCTTACTGAGAATACTACTGAAACTAACTGGTCTGTAGTTCCCTGGTGCATTTCGTCACCGCCCTTGTGTATCGCCACAACTGTCGCCGTCCTAAAGTCTTTCGGTATTTCATCCAGTCTTAGGTGTTTCTCGTATATTGCACGCACGGTAGCCGTCAAAATAGCTGCGAGCCGCTTGACGATGGCCGGATGAAGTCCATCGCTCCCCGCTATTTTACCATATTTTAATTCACTGAGTATCTTTAGAACTTCAGCTCTGTCGACCTGCAGATCACTCATCGAAGGAGCTCGTACCTATGGCGAATATGAGGGGTAGCTGCGCCCATCATCAATTTTATAGACGCTTTCAAAAAACATTTTGAGAATCAAGCACTTCTCTGCCTCCTACGGCACTCCTTCCCCTGCTTGGTTTCGTAGGAACCCAAACGATTGCCTTAGTGCAGCCTTCGATTGTACATTCGCGTAAAACCTTTTGGGATTGGTTTTAGCTTACTGAGCGATCCTCAATTCATGTTTCATTTAAGCTTGTTTTGCAAGCTTTTTTGCGTAATTTTGGACCATTTTGTAGGCCAACCACCCGTGCTACCCCCAAAATTTGTATAGTCCATCCATTCACGTCTCCTGAAAGTCATCGCTCTCTTTGTGAGAGTTTTTCATCATACAGGGACTTGAGAATTCCTCTCCAGTTGCAATGGCGTTTCCAATTCCTCCTCCACAGATGCATCTTGGTTAGGCGACCACCAAATGGTTCAACCAGTCTGTAGGAGTAAGCCGGACATATTCATTCGACCGAAGTTCCTGATGAATTTGGAGGGGGGCCTTTCCTGGGTTATGCACGTCCTAAACGTGATTACACCATTATCGCTCTTGCCCAGTGGGATTTCCACAGTCAATTCACTGACGTCATTCTCCGCCCGGGTAAGCACCAAATCTAAAATGGACGATCTCTGCCCACATCTGAATTGAGTTGGTTGTCGAATATGTTGATAAAGCGCCTGCTCGTGGGAAAAACCTTAGGAACTCCTCTTCAGAGGGACTATCTCCCGCGTCAGTGTATTCCCAATCGATTTCCGGCAGGTTAAAATCACGAACTATGATGGTCTTCGTGGATTTCCTAATTAACGTGCTAAGTGTGTTTATCAGCTGTCTATTCTCTTCTGATCTAGTTGAAGGTGCTCTGTAGCCTCCAAGGATGACGAAGTGTCGTCCCAGTTTCGAAATAGTGCATCCAACTGCTTGCACAGTAGGGGTGCACAGTCTCAGTTCAGCGGTTTCCCACTGAGCATATTGATTCTTTACGAGAATCAACACTCCGCCTCCCTTACTTACCTCCTATACACAGCAAAATTCGGGAGGATAAAGTGATCTATGACGTGTCTTGGTGACAACTATGTTTCCTTCAGAATGACTACATCATATTCCGGGCATCTGGTTTTCAGTTCACCCCACTTATTCCCAACACTGCAGACGTTTGTATACCATGTTTTTAAAATTCTTTGTCGCAGT